>CAMOHE010042625.1:0-18183 GCA_946598075.1 Artocarpus hirsutus | reverse complement strand
AATTTAAGTATAATTTTTATAAATTTTGTGAATGTTTGTTTACTGTATTTTTATAAATTTTCTTCCGCATTTGAAGTTTTAAAACTTGTTTTAAAAAGAATTTTTTTTTAGTTCGGCCTGCCGACCATGCTGGTCGGACTGCCGAAGTTTTTCAATCGGCCTGCCGGATGCCAAGCATCGGCCTACCGATCTTGTGGATTTTGAAAACCCCATTTTGCAAGGCCTCGGACGGCCTGTCGATGGGTGACCTTCGGCCTGCCGGTTAAGTTCGGCCTGCCGAAGTTGAAAGTTCGGCCTGCCGGCCAAGACATGTTCAAAGAATTTTGTCTTTTGTTTTTCAAAGGCCATTTAATTTAAATAATATTAGCAAACTATTTATACAATGACTATGGAAAAGCAAATTGTTTTTAATTAAGAAAGATTATGATTTCTTATAAATAGTATTTGTATTTTTGTATAATAAAAAAAATGTATGCAAAGATCCTGGGAATGCTTTTCCAAACTATGATTTCAATTACATGTTATTAACTTCAATAGTTTGCTCCAATTAATGTTTTAAAGAATGAATGTAACGTTATCTGTGACGTCCGAAAGGGGGGTGTTACATTGATTTTGGGTTGATTCGAGTCGACCTGAACCTAACCTGTTTTTTGTGAGGGTCAAACAGGTTCGACCTAATTCCGACCCGAGGCCTATTTTTCCAACCCTAACCCGTATTTTTGTGTCGTGCCATCGTGTCGTGACTCAAATTGTCGGCCCTAATTACAGGATTTATTATGAGCTAACAAAAAGGACCTGATGGACCTATATAGTTCAAGCTTTAATAATTATAAAATATAATATCCCAAATACACATTTTATAATTATCAACTCTAATGCTACTCTACTAAGAGCTTAAAGCTGCACTTTTGAATCATATAAAATTTTGAAGCTCCAAATTAGCTAAGTGTCTATGACATATCATGATGTGTCATCTCCCCAAAGGATATTCATAATTGGCTTAAAGAAAAATTCCATCACACCTTTCTGATTATTTTTATCTTACGTTCCATTATCTCGCCATTGGAAAACATATCATCTAAAGAAAGTATACCATTTGATTACACCTATGTATCTAAATGGTTGGCCGCTCTAGTCTTCTAATTACAAAATAATGCATATAAGAGAATATCATTGACTCCACCAATGGAGCCATGGATTCTATATCTATAAACAACAGGTCTACATTATCAAAAGTCATGTCTCCAACGTACCAGTAGGTGTACCATCACAAAGTCAAGATGTCACCCTTTGGTACATCAAAAGACATAAGTCAAAACTATGGGCCTGTTAGTCATTTCAGGATTAAGAAACAACACATGTGATTGTCTAAAGTGAATTGATTTGCATAGATGGAATTATTGATCCAAATCAATTCAACTTTATGTCTCGATCCAATATATCATCACCTAGGACAACGTGCTAATGTTTCTTCTCACAAAGTCCAACTCCGATGGTCAAGATAAGCCATCTTCCATTAGGAATGTAGATAACATAATAATCTTAGCATGAATAAAGTACCCAACTTTATTCCCTCGATTGCGGATTTTATGATTTAGACCATCACCTTTAGAATCATGTCTTCTACATAATTTGTCCATCATATGCCTGATTCTAAAAGGTTTAGACCGACAGTCTCGGACTTTTGTTTGCTATCATACATTCAACAAATATGAACGTAAAGAAGACAACATTTGATATTTGATTAATAAATAAATTATTTATTGATAAAAAGTCTCCAAAAATATATTACAACATTTTACTCTTTAGGGCATACATGTCTAACAAAAGGCGTGACCCTTACATAACAAGTATTAGTTGTAATGTACACATTACCTTCCCAGGTGTCCTACAGTGAGGGATATATGCAGGGAGAGTATCCATCCATGTTATTCTTCTAGCAATGATGATTAATTGAATAACACTACCATTCTCGACTTTTGATGGTGATAGATAGAATAAGACAAGGTTTACCCTCACTGAGACTTGATGAACTCTACAAATGGTGTTGGTACTATATGGACTATGCAACTTTCTTTGCACTAGTGCATTTTTCCACTGTTGGTGCTGTATTTTCCTCCCCATGGGATGTGGTGGTATTCCATCAGTTCGACTTCTTATGATCTCTTCCTACTCAAAGAACTTAAACTCCATTCTTTTACCTTGTTATAGAGCTCAATCACTCTCTGTTGGAGTTTGACCTATAGGTGGAATAAAAATAGTTGGATTGCTTGACAAAATGAGATTAACCACGAGCCCGCCTTGAATGTTTAGATTGTCCAATGTAGTAGTCAATACAATGCTTGTTCTTTGAGATTGGAACATGCCTTGTGATTCTTGCTCCACATAGTCATCTTATAATTAAAAAATAAATAAATTTCTTAATCATAAATTGAAATACTATTAATTCTACTTTTTTAAAAGTTAAAAATATCAAGTATATCACAAATATATCATGTACGTTCAAATATTAATTCTATTAATTCTACTATTTTAAAATATCAAGTATATCAGAAATGTTTGCTGGCCAATCTCTTTGCATCTTAGATTTCTAAAAGCTCCATCCTTCCTTTTGTCTGATGAACTTCTATAAAATGTGATGAGTAAAAGGATTCGTTGTGTTGTGTAGTCTCATCAACTTTAAAAACTAATGTTAATTAAAATTTGTATAAAGATTACAAAGTTTATAGAGCCAAAATAAATAAATTCTATGTACCTATTCTTCCTCCTCTTTCCTATAACCTCCGACCCAACAATTGCTCGAGATCGAATGCATCTTTTGTGCCCTTGGCTTTTTGTAATAACGCTTTTTGCTCCTCACTAAGATAATATTTTAAAAACTCCTTGTATTGATTCACACTAATAGAAGGGAAGTTTCTAATAACTTTTTCGGGATCTTGAAAACATTAGGGTCATCTTTGCCACCTTTAATGAAGTTGATTTAAGGTTATTGTACCAAAAATCATGAGCCATCTTTAAGACACTTGTCATCAACGTCTTCATCATGGTCTCATCTTAGAGCCATCTTAGAGGTTTCAGTTGAGGAGTAAAGCCTACCATTAGGAAGTCAACAACATTCAAGTTAATTAGCATCGAGAAATTGTAGTAAATATCATTCTTTCAAAACTAATTATAGTAAATAGCAGGTTTTAAAAATATCTGTATTAAATAGTGAATTTGTAATAAAAATAATTTATTTGGCTTATTATTTATAGTGTAAATATTTCTTATTTACATAGTGAATAGAATTAAGGTGAAAATTTACCCCTTGATTACATTGTAAATAATTCTTGTTTACGCAAAAAAATACTTATATCTTGAATTTGCTATTTACTACAATATTTTTAAAACCTGTTATTTATTTAAACAAGTTTCACAATTTTGCTTTTCCCCTCATTTTTCCATTAGTACTCGGGACAATGTTAAAGGAAGGTGAGGCCCAAGTGGAGTATATGCCCCCTTTCTTTGTTTTTTGTTTTTGTTTTTTGTTTTTTTTATTTGTATGCACTCCTTTCAATTTTTCTAATGCACTTCTTTCAATTTTTTTAACATACCTATATTAATAAATATTTTAAATGTGCAGCTGTTAAATCATTTTAATATTTTTACTTTTTTTTTATTTTTTTTATTTTTTTCCTATTCAATCCTAGGTTCTTAGTTAAAAAAAAATTTCTCTAATTTTTTCCTATTAAAAATATTTTTAAATTTCCCATCTAAAATATTTTCTCAATGTGCTTATACATAAGCATTTTTCTTAAACAACCTTCTTTATTCTTATTTTCTCATAAACTACCTTTTCTATAATTTTAAGGTTTTTCTCATAAATGGTCCTTGGTTTTTACTGTCAATCCTATGTTAATTTTTGAATTTTAAAATATCTCAAACTTATTTTATATTTATTAGTTTATTTTTATTTTTAGTCATTTTCATTAATTGAGTGTTAAAAATAGAAGAAAATAAGAATAATATTAAGTTAGCACGTGTTATATATTTTACTTTTTGCGTTAGAAGCATGTACATATTTCTTGTTCTATTAGTGAAACATTATTTTTTTGTCAGCAACACATGCATATTTTATCATAGTTTTTTTTTTTTATATATCTAATTGTAAGAAGGACAAAATTGAAATAAACTGATTAAGATATGATCAAGTCTATGACGTTTTAAAAGTCAAGGACTACAATAGGACTAGAGATAAATATAGAAGACCACAACCTGTTTTTTTAATGTACCTAACTTAAACGTTTCAACTTTTTAATTCAGCATCACTACTACTAATTTCCTGTTAATTAATATTTCATTTATTTAAAATTTTATGACTCAAATATGTTCCACTTGTCTATACATATATAATATTCAACTAAATAAATTTTACGATCAAAGTATGCATTTTAGTCTATTTCACTTAAATATTTCTTAACTAAACTAAACTTTTCGGAGTATAATGAATTAAAAAATAAAACAAAACTCATCACCTATCAAACAATCAATAGAATTGAATATTAAGTGTGCGTAATTCGAGATTGGAACTTGTTAATAGAAATAGTTATTGATACTTTGAGGTTTTTTTTTTTTTAATATTTGAATTAGGAAATGATACTTTGAGGGTTTTTTCTTTTTGAAATTTTTCATGGTTTCAGTCCCACGTTTGGCACAACCCCTTTGATGATGTCAAGAAGTAATACGTGAAAGCCAGTTGCCCTACTTTTGGACTTCTTTTTTTCTTTTTAAGCCAGAGAAAAGGTCATTTTTGTTGTAAATTAAACAAAAATTTTTAACTAAAATACATTATTATTATTATTATAGAGTTTAATTCAATTTTTGAAATTTATGATTCACAAAATTATGAATTCATACTATATTGTGATTGAGCTGCTATTTATTTTGTATTTTAAAATTAAAATAAAATAGTTTGTTTGGGAATCTTGGTATTTGTTCAAACTAAGTTTATCGTATGTAGTGTGTTCTTTTACAAAATTTAAATTGCTACTGTATTTTTTCTTCAAACTAACAGTTTAAACCAAACTTTTCAAATGCCTTAAAAATTCAAAAGATAAAATTTAGGGACATAATTGAAACCTTTTAAGTTTTAATATAAGAAGTGCAAAAAATAAATAGATATTAGGCATGCATCATAAAGGAGCCACTTGTGGAGAAGTCTGCTACTATGCCGAAGTAGTTAGATTACAAAATATGGCATGAATCTAATACATATGCTATGCTAAGATAAAAAGAAAATATACTTAGCTAATTATCTCCTCTTTTTTTTTTTTTTTTTACCAACAACTCATAGTTATGTTTTATTTGGCAAAGTTGTCCCAACTTATTAGTTTCAGGTGCTACAGTGTAAAGCTTTTATATGCTACAGTGTAAAACAATAGTATATGTTATAGTATAAAGCTCTCACATGCTATAGTATTTTGGTTCAAACTTATTAATTCCGACAACCTCAAACATCCTATTAAGAAAAATCATTTTCATTCCATAGGGTTATAACCTCCCTACTCATAAAACTATGGGCCCAATCTAGTACATATTGTTTTTTTTTAAACTAAATCTTATTGTTTTGTTAGTAAGGTTATAACTTCGTGAGGTTAAATAGAATTGCTCCTCTATTAATTGTTGGCGATTTTTCAGCTGTTTCCCATATCTGTCCAATGCATTTAAGTGTTTTGCTAACCGGATGCGGTCTGACAAGTAAAACAGAGTACCCAAAAAAAAAAAAAATTAGTTTGTGCATGATATTTTCTTTCTAACAAATATACTAGAATAACTAATAATTGAATGCAAGGTCCTATATTTTCAATCACTCTGGCCTTTAAAAGCGAGCTACCGCGTTGAAATAGAATACTTGTATAATATTACATGTCTCATTTTTTGTTCTTGATTGAGCAAGCTTGCAGATTTTAAAATTTTATGCATGATATTGCTTATATTAAAAAAAAAAAAAAAAAAGGGCTATACTGCCAAGTCCATAGGAAATGTGAATTGTCCACTTTGACAAGGCCTAATATTTTTAATGCCTATAATGTGCCGGCGAGCATTTTTGCTCAAGACAAAATTGTTAGCAAATTTAAGATTGCAACATATATATTTTTCTTTCTTTTTGTTGCCTGTGCACATGCAAGACGATTTGTTCTTATCTTGGATGAAGACCAGACTTCTTCAATTCAAAAGAGAAATCCCGCGTCTTCTCCTCTTATAAAAGCATGCCCATTTGCTTATTATTTCGCAGTTCAAGAAAAAACTCCTTTTCTTGTCACAAAGTTTTAAGCAATAAAAGGTCTTCAATTACTTTAGGTTTTTCCAGTTATCAAGTACCATTACCATATAACTGATAACGCAATGGAGCCTTCTCGTGAATTGCTTCTGTTAGGATTCTTTTCTATGATTTGCTCTGTTGCCTTTGCATCGGATCCTAGTCCTCTCCAGGATTTCTGCGTAGCTGACTCCAAAGGCCCAGGTACGTACAAAGTTGGACATAATGAAATAGTCCATATCTAACCATGGGTAAGGCTCAAAGCTTCTGTCAGGGCCATTGCCTTCCCTCTTTTATTATTTTTTAAAAAAATTTCAGTCCTTTCACCTTTTTTTTCGCTTCTACATAAGATTTTTTTTATCATTTTAGTCCTATTTTTTAGCTGTTTCCTTTTAAAGTTTACGTGTTTAATATTGTAGACTGTTGGAATATTTTTTTCTTTTGTATATGTCTTTGTTAAAATAATTTGTATTCTAATATAACTTCCATGAAAAGATTTGAGCTAACTGTATATATAAAAATAATACTAGTTAATAATTAGACTTTATAAGTTCATAAATAAATTAAAGAAAAAACATTTTAAGCGAATTAAGTTTTTAAATATGCTACTTTGTGCAAAATTTAAGCCTAATTTAGGCGTAAAAGAAATACAGGTGAGTGGTTTTATTCATGACAAGACTCTGACTAGTATCATATTACTTGCTTCGTTAATTATGACAGTAATAGTAAATGGACTCATCTGCAAAGACTCCAAGCTGGTTCAGGCAGAAGACTTCTTCTTTCGTGGTCTTCAGAAGCCAGGCAACACGACGAACCCAGTTGGATCACGTGTGACTACTGTAAATGTAGCGCAAATTCCAGGGCTGAATACTCTAGGTATCTCCCTTGCCCGTGTTGACTATGCGCCATGGGGAATAAACCCACCCCACACACATCCTCGAGCTACCGAAATATTGACTGTTCTTGAAGGCACTCTCGAAGTGGGCTTTGTCACATCCAATCCAGACAACCGTCTCATTACGAAAGTTCTTCAAAAGGGCGATGTGTTTGTTTTCCCAATTGGTCTTGTTCACTTTCAAAGAAACATTGGACATGGTAATGCTGTTGCGATTGCAGCTTTAAGCAGCCAAAATCCTGGGGTCATTACCATTGCTAATGCAGTGTTTGGATCTAAGCCAGACATCTCTGCTGACATTCTTGTCAAGGCTTTTCAAGTGGATAAGAGCGTGGTGTTGAACGTTCAGTGTAAGTTTTAGAGGCTTTGACCTCGATATGAATTGAGACATGAAATTTAATTAGAGCGGATAAAGAGTTGTTTCGTGATTAAGTATGTTCCTTTTGGTTGGTCTTGTTCTTTGTCTGTTTTTGTATTGTTTATGAATGTTATTGGTTGTATTCTTTCAAGTTACAGATCAATGTAATTGGTTTATGATTTCTTTTAATGTTGATATGCAGAGATATGATTGTGACATTTTTTCTTTAATAAATGATCGAGAAGGAATTTTTTTTTTTTTTTTGTTTATTTTGAATAAATTGAAGGATAGGAATTAACTAGGGCGACTAAATTAGCACACTCTGACTAAGTTAATATCCATAAAGCAACTCAATAAAGCCCCCTTCCTATTTTATTAAAATGATAAAAAATGAAAATAAAAGCTTAGATTGTACGTAAAATGACGAACCTAACAATAGAAATATATAGTAAGCAACAACCCACACAGAGAACCCAAACAAAAACAACTAGAAATAAACATAGGAATTATTTGTACAATTTGAAACCCTTATGCTTTTTAGTACTGGGGGTGTCTTTTTTTTTTTATAATCAATGTCACTTCTTTGTACAACTTATTGAGTTTCGCCAATTTTTTCAAGACTTGAAACCGCTACTTTCCCTTTCTTTTTAAGAAAGTGTATAGTTATCTATTTTCTTTCCTGGGTTGATATTTTTGTAATACTTAGCCTCTTCAACAACTATAGCTCTAGTCATGTCGTTGCTCTAATGCTCATTCTTACGCTATTTTCTTGATTTAAGTGGTGTAAATTCTCCTTCTCCTCAATCTAATCTGTAACTACTGCATTAGCTTCCTCCAAAGCTCGATTAATTATTTGATCATAATAATGTTAGACCTAATTAGTAGAACGCTTGGATTATCATCTAGCTTCCATTTCCTATCTTGTTCTTATTTTCCTGGAAAATCACCCAATTGTTCCAAGAATATTATAATTGCGTCCTAAAGAAGAAGAAGACAACGCCAATAAAACTAATTTAGCATTAGGAATGACGAAACCAAGCCAACTTAGAAAACTAGAAAGTGGTAAGAAAATTGATGTAGCCTTATTTGACAATTTGTAGAGATAGAATTCTTGATATGCTCAAAGTGAAAAAGGATTTAAGTTGCATAAATAGTTTACTACTCTTGATCATGGTGATTCCACTAGAACAAGAGGATTTGACAAACAATTTAAAAAGAAATAGTCACCAAATCCAGAATCATTTTATGTCTGACATACAACGACGAGAATATCATCACATGATTGCTAGGGCAGTATTTTTAATGACGGTATTTGGAAGAAAAAAATCATTAAATCCTTACTTTTAACAATGGTTTTTTCAAAAAAATTGTTCATCAATGTCTTAATTTTTTTTTTAAAAAAAAATTATTTTAATCTCTATATTGTGTCCTTGGTCATACAAACGATTTTCACGAATATTCTTCTTATTTCATCAGTACAACACAAAATACTCCAAACAAATATATTTCAAATCACCCTCATCATGATCATCACCAATTAACCAACACAAAATACATGCATGCATAAAAAAGAACTTATATATAAACTTAAACACTAAGTAAAAAAAAAAATTAAAACTTCAAATAAAGGGCAAGCCAATTGACAACAATTATGGAGGGAATAACGGGTCACGGTGCAATGGGCATGGTCGTGGGAGTTTTGGCGGTGATGGCGATGAGGTCATGTGGGAGCGAGGAGTGCGGAGGGCGAAAGACATGAAAGAAAGAAGTATTAGGGAAGGGAGTGAAAAGGGGGGTTTTCCAATAGAAAAATATGCAGGAAATTGTCTGTCTCCTTGATTCTCAGTTTTTTTTTTTTTTTATTTACATTACGTGATAGTTTCTTAAAAACCATCGCAAAATATTCATTTTTCCAAGAATATTGTAAAGTGCATTCAGCGACTTTTTCTTAAAAATTGTCACCATGTATTGACGTTTCCACGATTATTTTTTGGAAACCTCTATATTAATCGTTTTTGGAAGGCAGACAATTTCGAAAAACACCATCGGCACTCCCCAAGCAACGGTGAATCAGAGTTCTAACCAACCCCCTACCTGTCACTTTTGTTTTTGGTTTGAAACCTCCATTTAATCACTTATCTTGATGAAAACTTGGAGGTAAGAACCAATATCTGTCCTATATTCCACAGACATTGAGATCCAAATACTAGTAAAGAAACTCACACCACCTTTGGGCTAAAAGCATGATATGGGTGCTACAGTACAGCAACCCACGTCCGCGCCTGACCCCAGTGATGGTGAGCTAGCGACCCAACACGCTCCATTACGTCGTTGATCCTTTGGATGCCAGCCACCCCAACGACCAAGCCCCCCCTTTGCAATGGTGTGCATTCCTCCGCCAGTGCCAACAAACCCAGCTATTCAGCCCACCCGTTTTTGACGGCGAATCCCCATCCTCGCAATTTACCACTGCGAGCTGCCCCCACAAGTAAAGGAGCCGAAATCGAAGCAGATTTGTGTTGTTAACCCTTTTTTTTTTTTTTTTTTGTGAATAGCTATTTTCACTACTACACAAATCCCTTTTAGCGTTGCCCTTTCCACCTCGGTTGCAGCGAACGAAAGATGTGGAAAGATTTTCATGTTGGTCACTAAAAAAGGGACATGGAAAGCCCAAAAAATAGGTCTTCTACATCAGATTGTTAGAGGAACAACGTGGAAGCAGTAAAAATATGCTTTTAACGTCGGTTGATAATGAGAGTGAACATCAAATAGGTTGGGTAGGTTTTTTTAAAAATCTTAATCCACCCAAGTTAATTTTAAATTTAACTCACCTAATCAACCTAAAATTCAAAACCAACCTATTTAATTAAGGGTTGGGTAGATTGGTTGAGTTGAATAATAAAATAATCAAAACTAATAATTTAATCTAAAATGAATCAAAAAGCTAAAATTCATAAGATATTGATTTTATAAAGGTTTAAAATTGTCTCAATAAGTTAAAATCAATATAAATATAAAAGCTCCAAAACACGAATTCAAATCAAATACATTAAGTGATAAACAAAAAAATAAACCATAATAGAAATCAATACAACAAAAAAAAAATCAACTAATATGGTGCATAATCGTCAATTTTCAATTCCAAGCATCTTCACTCATACATCTCTATATATTTGTAATGCAAGATCCATCAACTAACATAAAACATGATAAGCTTCTATTTACGGATGCAAGCAATAGCATTTATAACACAAAATAAAAAAATAAGAAGAACTAAAATAATGCACAGATTCTAAAAATAATACACGTCAAAAATGCATTTTTTAGCTTTATGTATGTGTAATTTGTACATTAAAATTATAATATAATATAAATATTATATATATCTTGGGTGGGTTTGGGCCAGGATGAATTAGAAAAATCTTAAGCCAAACCCACCTAATGAAACATCATGTTGGGTTAGGTTGGATTTAGTTACTCATTGAGTTGATTGGATTCAAATTATATCGGGTTGGGTTAGGTGGGTTAATTGAGTTCGTCGGGCTGTCAAGTTTTTTGTTCACCTCTATGTTAGCAGGAAACCATCGTTAAAACCTTTTCTTGCACTAACCCACACCATGGACTTGTTCTCTCTCCCACGATCTTACCGAAATTACCGCCCCAGCCCAAGCCAATAAAAAAGGGATATTACACTAAATAGCATAGTTTTAATTCTTAATATAAGCAAATAACACTTCTAAAAATATTTAAGTATATAGCATTTTTAGAATCACCTGCTCTTTTTAAACAGTTGAATTTTTAATTTTACCTCATTTTTTTCTTCTTTTTCTTCTTCTTTTTCTTTTTGCTTTGGTTTTTTGTTATCTCAATATTGCTTCGTGTTTTTCTCTATGTTATATTATACCAAAATAAATTTTGTTTTAATTTAAATGGGCTATTTACTTAACATTGTTTGTTACGCCCCTTTAACAGATGTCGTTACATTCATTCTTATTACCATTATTTAAGATAAACTACTATAAATAAAAATGCATACATTTTTTTAATAAACTACTTGATTATAAACATTCCTTAAATAATTTATCACGCCAAAACAAAAGAACCCTAATTTAAATAAAATCAACACAACTTTTAAAATCTGCTTACACAGTTTGGTAGGCCGAACTTCGGACTTCAGCAAGCTGAACTTGACCCGTAGTCTGAACTTCAACCACCAGCATGCCGCCCGAGGCTGTGTAAAATAGGGTTTGAAAATTGCTAAGATTGGCAGGCCGATTCAGGATAATCGGCAAGCCGATACTAACACCGGCAGACCAACCAATAATGATCGGCAAGCCAAACTACTATTAAAAACAAAAATTTTTAATTTAAGACAAGTCTCAATATTTCCAAAATGCAGAAAACAGATAATAATCTTGTAAAGCTATAGAAACATAGTTCAAATCTTTAAAACTCCTTAAAAAAAAACATATTCAGATAATAAAACATAGTCTATAACTTTAAATTTCTTCCTCGACATTCTTCCATTTTCAATCCATCCTACATAGCTCACTGCCCTTCCTTGCCCTCCACCTAATCCATAATTCTCTTACCCTTATCTGCCACATGATGTAAAACTGAATAAGCAAAAGCTTAGTAAATACATTTCATGTCTCACAACGTAAAAACATTTTATGAACATTATTATGAAACATCATCTTCATAAGCATCATCATAATAGTAGACTAAGCATAGTTTCATATAGAACGTATCTTTCGTTACATTGTCCATGTTAAAACTTTATTCATTTTACCTTAAGGGCCCAAGTTTTACACCATTATCATTATCATTGCCGCACCGTCATGAGAAGAGAGAGGTAGCTAATCCCAAACCAAACATGACATCATAACATAAACATAGGTGTGCAACACTTATTTAGGTGATACATATATACATACATATATATACACTTTTATACCTTGAAATACGTCATCATCAAACATGCCTAACTTTTGAACATCAAATCTTTCATACATAACATTAAATGAAACCATCATAGAATCATTGTAGATATAATCATAAACATAATTTTGAACTTTTACAAACCACATCACGTTGCAAGTGAAAATGTACTTACCTGTTTAGCTTATCCAACCTTAGTTGTAGGTGACGTCGTCGCGGTCTCGATGTGCTTACTCCTTAGTGTGTTCATGTTATACATTCATTAAAAATAAAAGTAACATTTATTTTCATCAAATCATTCAATACCACATGTCATTATCCAATACCATATTACATCACACATACATTCTCCTCTTGGAAACATTAATCCATAATACATTATAGTAGCCTTTAAAACGTTAGAACAAAACTGCCAATTGAGAATACAGCCTGACCCTTATGAATCTATAGCTCATTAACTCATATTTCATACACAATTTAAGAACCAAACTTGGCAGGGACAAAGTTAACTTATAAACATATTACCACGATTTTTCGTTGGTCATAAAAGTTTCATTTGTCAATTTAAATAAGTCACATAACATACAATACCAAAACTACCAGCAATAGTTAGGCAGTGAACATTCTCAGTTTAAGTCTATTTGTCACATTATTGATGTCATAGAAAAATCTACAAAGATTAACACATATAATAGACACCTAAAACTATAACATATCCAAAAATCACCTTTAAATAAATTTAGAATAATCCACAACATGTATTAGATATCTAAGACAAAAATAACTTCAAACAAATCAGGTAATGAGTTACATGCAATTATCATATTCTAATAATTAAAATAAAATTACAATGATCCTAAGATTTTTATTACAACTTATTGACATATAGCTACACAGGTACAAAAAGTTTCATCACCAATTAAATTCATTTAATTATACAAAAACGTCACACAACAAAAGTCCAACAATTCACTGGTAAAGCAGTCTGAAAACCTAGTCTAAATGAAAACTTCGTAACATATGAAGTATTCATCATTTCACCGTGAGACCTTCCAGTTCAATGCTTAATATATACATGAATATATTTGTCAAATTTTTTTACAAAATAACATTCATTTGCCCCTAGAACAAAGACCATATTGTTATAAAATTTTACCATTCAGCACAATTCAACTATGAGTGGCAAAGAAAAGAAAATTCATATCTCAGTGTAGAAAAATCCAATTGGCGTGAAATTTTGAGGGATAACACATAACATATACATGAATGACATATTAAAATTTCAGAGCAAACAGAAATTCCTAGACAAAGTTATAGTTGTCGGGTTATAGGAGGAAAATACATTTCAAAAATACCGAGAACGAGTTCTTATCTTAAAATAAATTCTTCTCAATTTTCCTTTTGAATTTGCCCAAAGAAAACCCAATATTTCTTTCTATTGTTTGTAGGAGAATAATAGAGAGAAGAAGGAGAAGAAAACATGAAAAAAAAAAAAAGTCTGAGAGGTTATTTTTGAGAGAGAAAAAGAGCGTACTATAGAGAGAGTGTGAAATTAACGTGAAAAAATGAGAATAGCGTAAAAGGAAAAGATATTCTTCTCTATAATATCAAAACTATCCTAACTAAATTGAGGCAAATTCATGTGGAAATGGAGAGGATTGGGGAAGTCAACTAATTTGTTCTTACTTGCCATATTTCATAATTTCAAAAGAGGAAACCCTCATCAATTAATCCAATCAACTAAAAAGCCAAACATTTTATTACCTAAAATGAGGAATAAAACCAAAAATATGTTAATCAATCAAAATTTAATCATTCAATTATATCCAATCACAATAATTATTATTGTCATAAATTTTTGGGAGATTT
Organism: Artocarpus hirsutus; assembly: GCA_946598075.1. Taxonomy (NCBI): domain Eukaryota; kingdom Viridiplantae; phylum Streptophyta; class Magnoliopsida; order Rosales; family Moraceae; genus Artocarpus; species Artocarpus hirsutus. Next base: position 3,822 of record CAMOHE010042625.1, on the reverse strand, counting down.
CTGCTGATTGTTCATCAGTAGTCTTCGGCCTACCGATTGCTCAGTTTGGCCTGTCGAAGGCATGAGATCTGGCCTACTGATTGAATTTGTCTGCTTGCCTTCTGTAAGGGACAATTTGGCCTACCGAACTTGTAGGATCGGCCTGTCGAACTGCCATATACACTAAAATATAACAAACATTAATTTATTATTAAGTAATTACCAAGCATACAATGTTAATGACTTGAACACCTTTGAGCACACCAATTCCATGTGACCTTCACCTGTCATCATACTTAAAATAAAATAGTTAGTAACATTTTATTATATAATTGAGGAAAATACTTAACGTTGTTATTCATTAGACATAATCTGTTACATGAAAATTTGGTGGGTGTTACATTGTTACGTTTTGGTATCCTAATAAATGATGGTCTAATTCCCTCCTTTTCCTAAAAATAAAAAATAAAAAAGCATATTTCCTTTAAATTTCTTTACCTAAAAAATGATGTTCCTCGGCAATCAAAAAAATAAAAAAAAATTCCCTTCTCTCAAACTTTCCTCTTTAGATGTTCCTTTCTCAAATTTCCTCCCAAAATCTCCTAAACTCTTTCTTTTAAAATTTCAGTTTATAGGTTTTGAAGTAGCCTTAAAATATTGTTAAAATGTTTACCATGACAAGATTTCATTACAAAATGTATGATTTTTTTTGAAACTAAGGATTTTGGCACAGCTATTCATGGTTGCTCCGATCACACTCTACCGACAAATACCATCATTGTTGTGCTGGTAGGCCTACAACAGAACTCTGTCGCCTGCTACTCATGACCCAATTCAGGTATATTTCTCACAACTTGTCACTCTTCCTCTGAATAATTAGAAATTTTTTCTAAATAAAGTGGGCTTTAGGGTTTTTTTTTTTCTTTTTCAAATTGTTGTTTGTGTGGAAAGTTAGCTTTTGGGGTTTTAAAATGATTTTCTCTATCTACTCAATTGTTGTTTGTTTGTGGTGGGTTGCTCTGTATTGGGAAGATGTCAATTATATTCTATTGATATGCATACTATGTTTCCTCATTAACCAATTTTGCGCATCTTCTTGGTTGTTTTGTGTAATTTCTTTGATGATATAATTGTGTAGATTATTGTTTACAATTAGGATCAATGGGGACGGCATACATTAATTTTTTTAGAATAAATAACATAAAAATTATATCACAATATTTTTTAAGAGTTGCTAAATATATATTGAAAATTATATGATGAAAAATACCCCACTGATCAATATGATTTATCATGAAATGAGATCTTTTTAATGAAAATATATTTGTTTTGCATGTGTTTTTTTTATTTTATTTTATCAGATCTAGTGTTCAAAAACACTCACTAATGATAAGCATAGTTTAGATTTTTTTTTTTTTTTTTAATAAACCTTTGACTCAAAAAAGTTAAAATCATAGATATATAAATGTGATATTATGCAAAATATAAGAAATCAAAAAACCTATTACAATAGTTCATGAGAAAAAAAATGAGTATAAAGTAGTTTATTAAAGAAATAAAGGAATAAAATATAAAAGGTAGGTCTATTTATAACGCAAATACAAATGTCAATGTCAATATTATATCTTCCATCAAAAGGTGTCAAAGAGCCCATTTGATGTGCTATTTAATTTGTGTTCTAATACACAATGCAATTTTTAATGCTGTATTTACCTTTTGTCGTAATTATTAAGCATTAAAAGCTGCAAAATTAAAACTTTTTAAATATTATGAAAGTGACAATGTTGTAATGATTAAAAGAAAAAGTTAATGTACCAATAATTATGAATCAACTACTAAATTTGTCATATTTTAAACTTGATGGTAAAAATTTAGCCCCAAATTTATCATATGGCAAATCTGGCATAAAAATGACATTGTATTGGAGAGTATTTTTTACACTCAAATATTATATCATTATTATATTGTATTCGAGATGCTCTAAAAGTCAGTAGGGGCATATGTCAAAATATTAAATCTCTGTGGGGGCATAATAGAAATGCTATACAAATTAAAAGCAAATTTCAATTTTTAAAAAGTGAGGGGGCAGTATCCCCACTCGTCCTCATTTACCTCCACCTCTAATTAGGATTATCTCTTAGTTTTTTACTTTTTGTAAATAATCTGCATTTCTAACTTCGACGCTTTCTCTTTTGATCTACATAATTGGGAGAGTTAGAAATTATAATCTGGTCAACTAAGCACAAAGCATTGCTGAAGATTAGCAACTGATCTGCGCATAAATTATTAAGCTTTTATTTTTGGTTTCCTTAAGCAATTTGTGTTGTGTTTGTCCTAGAATTCTTTCTTTGTCTTTATATGATATGTACACTTTTAGAGCTTTATTATTAATCATTATTGACATCGATAATGGCCTTATTAGTTTGTTTGTTTATTGGACTATGTAACATATAGAAGAAATAGAGAATTTGATCAAGGTTGTCATGAGTGCTATGATCAAGAAAATGCAAAAATTAAATAATATAATTTACATATTTAAATTAAAAATTTTTCTAGAAATATTATGTATGAATTTTGTGACTGAAGGATTTGGGGAATTAACATAAGAATATTCCTAAAATTCTATAGTGAATTTTAAAGTTAAATTTATTAACTTTTGTGATTTAATAAATTGATTGATAAATTCTACTGCAACTTTAGGTGGAAAAAATTTCAATCCGTAAATAACTCAAGAAATTTAATTATAAGAATCTCTGAGTGCACTATAGAGATAGTAGCATACCGAGAAACACGCTAGCATGTATTAGATCCTTAATTACCAATGCATTTAAAATCAAAGCTATGCAAGTAGCAATTTCGATAAGAAGTGGTACGCAAACTTAGAAAGTATTACTATCAAAAACTATGTCATTAACGAGTCTAGATACTGAAAAAGTCAAGTATAGCTTTTTATTAAGCCTAGAATAAATTTCAAGACTCAACCAAGTCAAAGATCAATACGCGATTAAACTTATATTGATATTAGTTCATACTGTGTTTGGCGTGTCATTGCATTTGAAAAATAAGATGAGATTTATCAAATATTAAAATTTCTTGTCTGTTAAGCAAGCCATCTCCAACAGTATAAGGAATTATTTGTTTAGTGGTAAACTTGTGAGAAAGAACAAGGTACAATAGTAACCCTTAAATCATGCTTCACATAATAATGATTGTCCTTGTTGCTTCTTTAAGTCACAAAAGCCACCCACTATATGAGAAAATGGCACCACACTTAAGGAGTTTTAAGCCAATTTTTAATTCATCTTAGTCACTTAGATGCTTAATTAATCATAAGTTAAGTGGAGCAATTAGATTAAGCTTAGGTCTATAAATACTTGGACCACCTAGAGACTACACTTTTGTCCCCTTTTTCTTTCATATTGCCTCCCAAATCCGACCACCCCCTCTAGAGAATCCTCAAATTTTCCTGCACTATTTCTCCTAAGTCGCCTCCATTCAAGACAAAATCAAGCTCAATAAGATTTTTCTTTATTTCTTGCCACTACAAGAAAAACTATATTTAACGACATATTATTTACAACATGTAGTTTTTAAATGTCGTTGAAAAGTACATACAACGACATCTTTAACAAAGAAATCATTAACGACATTTGAAACAATAATTAACGACATCTATATAGATGTCGTACTAAAGGTATCTTTTTAACGACAATAGTTTAGTGTCGTTAAATCATTTAACGACAATTAAGAGATGTCGTCAAAGCCTTGGAGATTCCACGACACCCAGTATAGATGACATTGGTCAAGATGTCGTCTATAAGGGATGTCGTGGAATCTCCAAGG
>CAMOHE010042624.1:0-55997 GCA_946598075.1 Artocarpus hirsutus | reverse complement strand
CACATACCAAATGCTCATGGTTTCTGCAGTTCATCAAACACAAAACCAAAGAAACCAAACGCTTCCTCAGCACATGCACTCGAGGAAAACAGATTGAATCAATATGCAAAGTAACTGCCATCAGAAGGGATATGGGTTGTGAAGTTTTTTCATTATACCGGTGTCACACGATTCTAAACCGGAAGTCAAAGCCCTTGCGCAATTTCCCAGCATCATTTGGCAGTTTCACTTAGAGTCACCCATTTCATATTGTTAATATTTTTAATGAAAAAAAAAAGCTGTTTATACCAATCAATAATCAGAACAACAAAATAAGCCAAGCACAAATGCAGCACGAAAAAAGAAAGAAAGAAAGAAAAAAAGAAAAAAAATAAAAATTGCAAATTTACGAGGGATTAAGAATTAGGATCGTTGTGAAAAACCCATGAAAATTTTTGTTCTTCAGCATTAAGCACTTCAAATGTAAATAACAAAGATTTGTTCTTTTCTTTCCAACAACACAAAAGAATAAGGAAAAGTACATTGTAAGGACTGATGAAAACAGCAAATCGGGAATTTCAACCCAAAACAATCCGGAGGTTTCCTATCCTGAAAAACTATCTTTTTCATCTCCGGGGATTTTAGGATTTTTTCTTGTTTCTGCAAAATCAGAATGGAAAAAGAGATTTCATCTCACTTAGAAATGAAATAAAGAAGGAAAAACCAATTCAATAGGAAAATTTCGGATTAAGAACATTCAAGACAGAAAACCCTACCTTGAAATTTTAGGATCTCAAAAATTTCTCCTTTGCTCCAAAAAGTTCCGCTGTAAAAATCGACCTTCTACTCAGTGGAAAGCTCGGTGGTGAGCGAAGCCAATGAAAGAAACTTCGGTTGTGCTTCCGTGAATAGAAGAATAGAAGTGAGAGAGAGAGAGTGAAGAAATGGGAACGAAAGAAAGAACGGAGATGACTAATCGGGTAAATTTGAAAAGAGGGTTAAAAGAAAATTTGTAATTAAGTAAATTATTATTTTTTTTAATACCAAAAGAAGGTTTTTTTAAGCATTAAAATTGACTTAATTTTTTTTTTTTTTTTAAAAGACTGTCTAAAAAGAGGAACCTAACTAAGTGGAAAAAAAAAAACAAAAACCCTAACTACGCTAAAGAGGAAGGGGGGAGAGAGAGAGGGAGAGAGCATGTAAACGGCAGCGTTAAGGAAAGGGCGAAAAGGTTGAGGAAACGACAACATACTCTTGATAGAAACGTTATTGAAAACGACAACAAGATGTTGACAAGCTAACGACAAAGTTGTCCATGCGACAACAAAATAGTTAAATCGTTGAAAACGACAAGAACATAGAAGCACATAAACCTGGCAGACAAAAGAAGAATTGTTTTATTTTCACAGACGGACTCCGAATCGATTTTACAGTTTACACAATACGCCACCCAATATATATTTTATTTACATTTTTAAAATGACTAAACATGTCACGTGCCAGTGATTTAAAAAAAAAATTGTAAAAAATTACACATCTTCGCTTTACTAAACCATGGCGTGATGTTATAAGAAATTCAATAACAGCTAATGGGGTGTTTGGTATAATGATTAAAATTATTAGTTAAAACTATAAATATTATAGTATATGAAAATTTTATACTGTAGTAATTTTTTGCTTTTACTGTAATATGTGAGAGCTTTATATTGTTTTTAACTAAAAAATTAGCTAGAACCAACTGATATCAAACAGGCCATAAATCTATGGTTAAATATTTCTATTATGCTATCTTTACTCTTATTTATTGTATGTAAAACCAAACTTTATGTGATGCAAAATATTTTAAGCAGATCTTTTTTTTTTGTTCCGTTTAATCCTTTGATGACAATTGATATGCAAGTGATTCCTTGATATTTATGCATTATAGTTAATTCCCATTTCACAAGTTGTCATTTATGCTTTCTTCCATTATACAGACTTTGAACTCAATAAGTATCATTGTCTTAAAGATGCGGTCATTGTAAATTAATTACCCGTAACTAACAAACATGATCATTAAAAAACTTATACCTCAGTCATTAAAAAAAAAAAAAACTAATATATTAGTCATTAGAATGTATATTATGTTTATGTGCCTTGTTTTTAATTTATACACTGCCATTTAAAAAAAAAAAAAAGACCAAATTGTCAAATCGATATTAAAACTTACAATCTTAAAGACGTTGTCGTCATTAATTTAAAGTCATTACCTATAACTTATCAGAGGCCTTTGGATTGAACCAAACCTGATCTCATCAATAGAAGCTGCTGCAGGATGGAAGGAAGAGTGATAAACAAAATAGAGGAAGACAATGAAGGGGAACTCGAAACAAGAGTTGCAGGAGAACCAAGAAGGAGTTCAGAATAAGGAAATTCTTGTTCATTGAAGATCACATTCCTTGATATATAAATCCTATCAGTAGGGTGTAAACACGTATCCCTTATGATCACGATTATATCCAAGAAACAAACATTTGGCTCACCGAATTGAAGCTTATGATGATTATAAGGACGAAGATGTGAATAACATGAACAACCGAAGGTTTTAAGAAAGGATTAATTTGGAGGTCAGCCAAATAACTTGTGAAACGGAGCAGAAAAATTTCGAATTAAAGTAGGAAGATGATTAATCAAGTAAGTGGTGGTGGGGAAAGCTTCCCACCAAAAATGTAGTGGCATGGAAGCCTGAGCCAAGTGGGTGAGACTAAGCTCAACAACATGGCGATGTTTACGCTCAGCTCGACCATGTTGTTGATCAACATGAGGACGCGGGTGATGAAAAAGGATCCCGTGTTGAGCTAGAAAGGAGCCAAATGGACGATATTCGCCTCCCCAATCTGTCTGAACACTGGCTATATAACAGTGCAAATATTTTTCAACTTGAAGTTTGAATCGTTTAAAAGCCATAAAGCCTCAGACTGAAGTTTGAGAGGAAAAATCCAAGTCAACCTAGTAAAATCATCAAGAAAATTAATGTAGTACTTAAATCCATGTGTGGAAGTGTAACGTCTCATTCCTATAGGGTCCACTTAGTGGACCCCCTTATAACTGAGTTAATCAAATGTTGGTATTAATTAATTTTGAAAAAATTACCTTTAGAAAAAAAAAAAAAAAAGAAAGACAAGAGTTTCTCATCAAGTTATTAAAATGTGATAATTGTTTGTCTATATTTAGGTTTTGTGAATGGGCTAAAAAAAATAACAAGATAAAAGATTAGAGTAGCATACCCTTTTTTAATTTATCCATTAATTTTTTTGGTGATAAATATCTTTTAAATTTTTAAAACATGTTTCAATTTCATCATTTTGCACACCTTTTAAAGACAAAAATAGAAAGAAAAAATACCCTCTAACGAAAAATATTTTAAGAATATTTTTATGTTTTCCTTGAAAAGCATTATGGATCTTTTTTCTTTAAAAAAAATAACATTTTGTTTTATGTTATTCATATTTTTTAATTATTTTTTAAGATGCTTGAGGGCCAAAGTGAAAATTTTTCGAATGCCGAGTTAGAACCAAGAGGCGGGCTTGTGATCATCCCACATTCCCCCACACAAAAATCTTACGTCATATTTTTCCCAAGGGAAAAAGAGTTAAAAAAAAAAAAAGAAAAGAAAATCCCAGACGACTTCTTGCGTCCAAACGGGTACAGTTGAGCCCCAATTTACCAAAAGCAAGGGAAACTTTCTTCCCGTCCTTTGCATTCCCCGTCTCCTCCATATCCCGATCCATCTCTCTCTGCAAATTCCTGATCCAATTCAATGGCGACGGCTAGCAGCGACGTGGAGGCGGGGTTCGCGAAGCTACAGGGCGAGGACTTCGAGTACTACATGCAGACCTACTCCATAATCCTCGGTCGCAACTCCAAGAAATCCACCGTGGACGTCGACCTCTCCAGCCTCGGCGGCGGCATGAACATCTCTCGCCACCACGCGCGCATCTTCTACGACTTCACGCGCCGCCGATTCGCCCTTGAGGTCCTGGGCAAGAACGGCTGCTTCGTCGAGGGCGTCCTCCACCTCCCCGGCAACCCTCCCGTCAAGCTCGACTCCCAAGATCTCCTCCAGATTGGTGACAAGGAGTTCTACTTCCTCCTCCCCGTCAGGAGCATCCTCGGCGGGCCGGTTGGGCCCAGGCACTACGTAAGCCACGCCCCCTCGGCTGCGGCGGCAGTGCCTGCCCATTACGGTTACCACATGGCTGGGCCAGGGGCTGCGGGGGCGGCGGCCGGGGCGATGGTGAAGAAGGGGAGGGGAAGGGAGTACTACGACGAGGAATACGACGATGAAGATGAGAATGTTGGCGGTGGAAGTAGTGGCAAGAAGATGAGGAGGGATGGCTATGAAGGTTATGGCTATGGCGGTGGTGGTGCCGGAGGGTCAGGCGGCAAGGCTGGAGCATTAGGTTAGTTTTTTGAGAAATTAACAAATTTCGTTGGAAAAGTATAGTAAATGGATGGTTTTGGGATTGTATAGGAAAATTGAGATTAGTTTCTTGAGAACTTAATAACTTTCGTTGGAAAGTTTAGTAAATGGATGGTTTTTGGGTTGTATAGGAAAGAAATTGAGATTAGTTTCTTGGACAAATCAAATTTCGTCGGATACTATAGTAAATGGATGGTGTTTGGATTGTATATGGAAATTGAGATATAAAAAAGATGTGATTCGTGGATTATTTCTAATATAAAAGATGTGTTCTTGGATGATTACTAGTGTAAAAGATGTGTTCTTGGATGATTACTTACAAATTGAAATGTAAAAGATGTGATATTGTGTTCTTTAATTCTTGTTGGAGGACAAGATTGTTATCGAGTTTTCAAAAAAAAAGATTCTTATTCATTTAAATTTTGGGTATAGGTGATTGTTATTTGAAATTTCATCTTTGCTTGGTCTATTATTGGCGAGGACCTTGTTGAATAAGAATTGTCCTGATTGATATTCTATAGAAGTGAGGATATATCTGAATTTTGTCTACTGTCTGAGTGTTTCTGTTCGAAACCTTTGATTTTGTGAATCTGGAGCTTCTTTACACATTTTGGTTTGAAGAGTTCCTGTCACTAGCCGGATAAACTTTGGTTCAGTACATGTTTATATTTCATTCGTGTTTTAAATTATGTGCAGATAAGATAGATTTGATGGTGTTTTACATATGTTCACCTACTTAGAATCGATTCTGAAAATGACTAGACTTGAGATTTAGCTGATGAGAGGAATCTGGCTGAAATATTTGTTCTAAGTCAATTCCTAAATAGAAGTTCTTGGCTTCCAGCAGAAGTTTCTTTTCTTTTCAAGGTGATTTTGGGTCCTCGTCTTACAGTTCTACTACTTATTTTGGGTTTTCTCTTGCTTCGTTTAGTTCTTGCGTCTATATTTCTTTTCTTTCTTTAAAGGAATGGAATTCAAAGTACCAGCATATGATATATCAAAAGAAACAACAAGAAAATAAAAAGAAGAGAAAAAGAAACCAGCATTCTATTTCAGCACAACGCTTGTACCCAATGGTATGAAAATTCATCAGCGTGGTATTGTTCTGGTCCCTGCAGAAAAGAAGGGAGAGGGAAGATCAAGAATTGATCGTGAAACCGATAACCAACAACTTCTTCAGTTGGAGGAAAAGGATGTGGTGTCATCTGTTGCTACTGTGCTTTCTGATCTTTGTGGTCCTGGAGAGTGGATGCCTATGGAGAAACTTCATGCTGAGGTTAGTCTTCATCAACCTGTGCTAGCTTTCATTTTCGGGTTTGTCGGGTGAAGGACCTAACCCCACATCTGCTTAACAGATGCTAGTCGTTTTCTGTAATAGACAACGTTCTTTTCTATATTGAAACTGTGACTAATCGCGTCTTATCGGTCTTCTCTAAGTTCCAATTTGTTCCATCTGTATATCACATCTCCGTGTGTTAGATGCCAAAGTCATTGTAGGGCCCCTTGCATTTCCCAATTGTTTTCCCTTTTCTTCCATTTAGACGTGGGCAAGAAAAAGCGCCTTGTAAACTGATTTTCTTTTAGTGTCTTTTCAATTTACAGAACCACAAATTATTTAGCCAATCCTTTTTATATTCGAGTGTTACATTGGGTCATGCTTCTAAGTATTGGTTGCCAACCTAGTTGTTTCTGCACAAAGTCGAGAGATCTTGGTGGGTTGAGTCCTAACCTGTTTGTTCCAAATCTGTGACTTATGAACTTTGAAGATCCCTTAATCAGCTTCTATTCTTTTTCAGTTGGTGGAGCAGTTTGGTAACGTTTGGCATCATAGTCGAGTAAGGAGATATCTTACCCCCGAGTATCCTGGTTCCGAAGCAAAAGGAAAACCATGGTGCGGCTTATTAATGTTGCTTAGAAAATACCCAGAACACTTTGTCATCAACACGAGATCCAAGGGCAAGGTTACCCTCGAATTTGTCTCTCTCGTTTCTCTTCTTTCATAGAAAAAGAAAGCACGTCACACAGGGCCCTTATGCTGATTACCGACCAATGAAAATTTAGTCAGTACGTCTAGCGCCTTTGCTAATGGCCAAGCTGTACTCTTCTAAATTAGCTCAGCTATTTATGTTTTGTGGTCACATGTAAAATGGTTAACCATTATGTGAACGCTGTAGGCTTCCCCAAAACTTGTGGTAGATCGAATCACCACCCAGAATATGTTGTGTTTCTTCTTTTTTTTCTTTTTGGAACTTGGGCGGGAGATTCGAACTCTTTGCCTTGTGTTTCTTCTGAATGCAAAAAAGAGTGGAGTGTTTCTTCTGTATGCAATATATGGCTCCACTCTTGATTATCAGATCAGAAAACCAATCGGTCTTCATCTACTCTTTTATTTTATTTTATATACCTTGACAATTGCATCTTAAAAATAGCGAAATGAACAGGAAATCTGCTAAACCAAGAACTGAATGACATTGCCAATGAATTCCAAAACAGAATGATCTTTGTTCATTTTGCCCACAAATGAGGATTTTCAATGCAAGTACAATACAACCGAGAAAATCTTATCTCCTCTCTCACTAAGGGTGCATTTAGTAAGAAGGATGGAAACATCTAAGGATGGATAAGATATGAGGGAGGGGGAGCGTCAAGAAAGAGAAAGATTGTAGGTTTCTTCAAAGTTGTTTAGTATGATAAGAGTATGATGAGAGGGAAAGACAATAATATTGTTTGGTACAAGAGGGAATAAAGGAGGGAAGGATTCATTTTTATTTATAAAATTACCAAACTAACCTATTTATATAATTTTTTTTTAGCACGATACATATTTTATTGCTTTATATAAATTATTTTTAGTTTTTTACTAAATCTTTTAATTATTGAAGTATACTAGTTGAACTAAACTTGTTATAGTCTTGGACTTTTTTTAATGTAAATAAATAAGCACAAATGAGTATTTTTTATTTAAAAAAGCATAAACGTGTTTATGCACAAAAATACTTAATAGATGATTAAAAAAAAGACACACGAATAATGTTAAAAAAAAAAAGAGAGACATAAAATATGTGAAAAAAAAGACGTGTAAACCTTTTAGGGACTTTGTGGGAAATAAGCAATTTGACAGAGGTGAACATAGGAAGAACGACTACTTATTTTCATCAACCCAACCAACCCCTCCAACTAGGGAAGGATTGATTTTGGTGGGCCCAACGGATTCTCAATCCCTTACTTCTATCCCTCCTTCCATCAATCCCTCCAACCAAACAACAACAATCATCACTTTCCACACCCTAATCCATCAACCTCAGTCCCTCCCCTATTCCATCCCTTGTACCAAACACCCTAAAACATTGTACTAACAACAAAGTCAGCTACAGAATGGAAATTAGTGAGATACAGAGACGCCACAAGAACGCGCAGTGTAGGTGGGAGAACGTCAAAATTACTCTTTGGGAGCTCAAATTCAAAGCCAATCACATGATAATGCAGGCCTAGAAAAAATTAGAGACTTGCAAATAAAATGAATCAAAAGACAACACTCTCAAGACTCTTCTTTGTTTAGTTTACCAAGCACCCTTTCCGCGTAGAGCTGCTATTCCCGCGCCTCCCGTTTAGCTAGTGCTTCCTCATCTAGCACTTGGATGGGAGACCAACCAGGCAATTTAAACCAATTTTTCTTCTCCTACTCTGACATATTCCTAAAGCGCTCTTTTAGTTTGTAGGTTGTAAAATCCAATGCCGTCCTGGCAGCGGCAAAGATGACCAAGTATTTGTCAGCACCAACCAGACCACCTAGCTCACCAAGAAACAAACAATCCAACCGGACAACCTTCAGATAAGACAACAATAGCAAATGAAGCAGTTAATAACAATCAACTCAGTTTTACAAGACAAATTGACCATGAGAAACTAAACCATATAACCATAGATGCTTAATAATTGTTCGACGGTGCAGTGATTAGAGTCAAATGAGTTCAGTAACTGGAACAAAATGACGAATCCGCTTATATATCATCCTAGATCTAAGGAAGAGGATATTTTCCATGCTGCTTGTGACAGTTCTATGTTTTATAACGTAGAAAACAAACAAATGCATGCAAAAATATTCCCAGTTATGTAATATGTGTTCTTATAGATATTTTCCATGCAAATCCGCTTATATATAGATATGCTCTTCATCTCAAGTAATATAACATTTCTGCAATTACCGGTTGGCTCTTCACTTCTTTCTGGAAAAAGTAAGTTAAAAAGTACACACACACAAAGTGAGAAAGAGATATATAGAATCTAACCCTGAAGACGGCCAAGAATAGCACCACTGAAAACACCAGCAATTGCAGAGTTGAAAGGATTATCTGGGTCCCATTTTCGGCTCACTCTAACAAACTTACGCGTCCCTGTAAAAATCCAAAAATCCAATTTCATAATTATAGACTTTCGAAATCAACTAATCTGTACAAACACATTCGAACCATTTGGGATTGAGAAATGCAAAAAGCTGGGTTATATTGAATTAGAAAAGCATGAAAATTTACTCACCGCAATAGCAGCCAGTGACGATGGCGAAATTAGTGGCGTAAGTGGCTGAAATGTGGGACAGACCATGAATTTTTCGATGCTTCGACACCAACCCAACTCCTCCTCCGACAATCCCTGCTCTCCCACAGAAATTTCAATCACGATCATGAAGTTATGAAAAAGCTGATTAATTCTTCTTTTTTTAATGGAAAAAAGCTCAATGTTTTCAATCAAATCCAAAGAGGAAAAAAAAAAACAAATATAAAGGAAAAAATAAAATAAAAACCTGCGAGTAGAGTGGGGATGAAGACGCGCTCTCCTGCCAAACATCGGAAGATGTTGAAGACGATGATGATGATGGTGACGGAACCTCTCCTTCTAGGGTTTTCGGAATACCTGAAGCCATTTTTTTCCCCTTTACGTTGATTATTTGAAAATTTTCAATTATTTTGGTCGGATTATTTTGGGATTCACATCGAGATCAGCCAACTCCATGGAAGAAGAGACAAAAGAAAACAAGAATCGACCAAGTCCGGTGGAATTGGGGCGATGCTCGGTTGTGTGTGGATTCATGTTCGGCTCCGAAGTCTGATCGCTGCTTTGGAACATCGACTACTTAAACGACAACGAAGTTAAAAACGACGTCACAATGAAAACGACATCATTTTGGAAAACGACGTTAATATCAACGGCCGGTAAAAGAAAAACGAAATTATAAAACCAAAACGTGATAAACGACACAGACCTAAAAACGACATTAATTGGATAAATTTTCACCTCAAAAAAATGATATTAGCTCAGTAAACGACATCAAAACCAAACCGGCCGCCCCAACAATTTGAGAAATGACATTTACCGAGTACACGAACGACATCAAAATGAAAACGCCTCAAAAAAGACCTCGTATGGGAACATGACAAGAGCCTGAGCCACTGCTATAAACGACAGCAACAATAACACATTTAAGAAACGACGATCATATAGAAACCACATCAACAAGAAGCAAAAGAGGCAAGGGCGATTCTCTAGTTATACTGGAAAAAGAAGAAAAATCTTTATTCTTTCGAGCATAATCTTGCCAGCTTTACAAATAAGCCGTGGTAATTTTAGACTGAATTAAAATATTTCATAAAAAAAAATTTTAAAATACCACAAGCTATTTTTTTTTTTTATAATAACTTTACTCTTATATTAATTCTTATAAGTGACATATAATATAAAAATTTTTATTACAAGTGACAAAATATAATGTAAAAGTTTTTATTACAAGTGACAAAAATCAATCTTCTCTTCAACAAAATCACAGTGGGTATAAATATCTCCATAATTGTCTTAGCCTTTTAAGTTTTAACTAAACTCTGGAACACCTAGTAATGCCATTGTCGTTATTCTTTATATATAATTGTCGTCTGCACAGGTATACAATTAAACAAACGCAAGACAAGATTAACTTCAGAAAATTAAATAAACTATGGTTAAGCCTTCGAAGGATGTCTCTTTTTGGTACATACTAAACACATATGAATAACTAGAATTAGAGAGTTAACTATGCGAAAAAAGTAAATAAATAATAATAATAATAATAATAATTATGATAATAATAATAACCGTAGTTCTCAGTAATGGAACACTGGAGCAGGGACAATGATAAATTACGCGACTATAAATCTATAATGCATATGCTATTGGGAGCTCTTTTTTGGGAATTTGCTTACTATAAGACATTAATGAAATCTACCGTGACTGACCCCAATATTGGCCTTTATACACCCAAAAAATGGAGGCCTATTAGATGGAAACTTTACTGTTAGACGTTCAAAATCTTGCATTGTGCTTGAACCATAATCTCAAGAGACCGAGCTGTCTGGCTCCACATCTTCCGAGCCGGAGAGATCATTATCCTCATGCTTGGTGTCCGAGTCATCATCATTTTCCAATGGTGAAGGCTCGGACATCGTCTGTGGCTCAGCTCCAATCCTTCTTCTGTGCTCTGCAATGTTTTTTTTCAAAAGCAAATCTTTCAAAAGATCCGAGACATGACGGGTACAAACTAAAAACTTAAGAAGATAAAACAGATTTCCCTCTTGTGAGACATTATGATGGAATCTGGAGATGAAAGTTTGATTACTTTTATGTGTAATAGCATGCCGGGTCTTTGCCAAGAACTCATCCCATTTGAATTGTCTGAGCTCTTGTTTCTCCTCCTCTGAAAGCTCAAAATTCGGCTCCCTCCCACACATGAAAGCAGCCCTGGAAATCAGTAATCGTGACTATACAATATATATGTACATATATCTATATTTACATGCAATGTTAATATAAAACCAACAAAATATCTCCCCTCCTTTTGCCTAAGGAGTTAAACATGTAGGGCAAATAAAATACAACTCATCTGAATAGAAGATGCAACTTCGGCGTCGGTGAAGAAAACTCTAATTTTAAACGATTTGTAACAAAGGTACAAAGATCGTAAAACAAGATCTTTCGTTCGATATTTTTATATTAATTTAATCTAATCTTAGCATGTACTTCCAGTAACAGATAATCAAACAAAATTAGGTGCGAGTACTACCTGTCATACAAGCGAGCAGCCTCTTCTTGTGAACCGACCGTTCCCAAGTGAATTTGTTTCTTGTCAACTTTAATTGCCGCCTGCCATTTCATGTTTTTGAAATAGACACCTCTCATTAAGCATGGTTCTTGGTTTTGAAAATGCTTTCTCCTGTGTCTCTTTCTGCGTTTTACAGGTGGTGCTGTACAAAATTTTGAAGCGGCATGTCATAAAGGGAGTCACATAGCAGCACAAGAATAAATTCAAAAAAAAGCACCCGTTAAAATATATGTAACTACCACAAAAAAAGATGAAACTAGTCCTAAGAAATTCAAGATTCATGCTACTGATTAAGCAAAGAGGATTTTTTTTTTTTTTTTTACCCATGTAGATGAAAATTACAACAAAAATGGGAAAGCAACGTTGAAATCAAAAAGTCCCCTCAAAGATTATAAAGGAAGCCCAGAAAACAGAATCATATCAGGATATATAAAGATAAAAACATTTCAAATTGTTCATTTTGAGAAAGACACACAAAACTAAAGATTCGCATCAATTAAAAATATAACAAGAGCCTGAATTAGAGGACATTATTACATTAAAAACCATTCGAGTGACTCTGCAATATATGTCGAAGATACAGAGAGAGGAAGTCCAGAAATCTCATGCCCGGACCTATGCATGGATGGCTCTTTCTTTCACTCTTTCTAATCTTAATTATAAAACATTAGTTATGAACTAATTCACCAAGGAAATTGCATAAGTTTTATAATAATAGTGGCAAATTCAATCATTTAACGGAGTTAAAATTATATGGAAAATGATCAGGCAAAAGCTAAACTTCTCTACTTGTCACTATTCTATTTCAGTTCCTTCTGGAATCTAATAATGTGATCCACATAATATATATATATATATATATATATAGTTCAGTTTGTATAGTATTGACTCAAGCATCAATGCATAGATACAGTTGAAATAAGGAACCTGAAACTTGCTGGTTATGCTGCTCTCCCTGTGATCCAGACAAGCCGGAAGCAGATAAGTTTGATGATCCAGGTTCTCCTTTGACACTCACATTCTGGTGAAACCATGCGATAAAAAGAAGATATGTTCAAAAACAAAGGGTGCAATAGAAACCATCAATTAAAAAAAATCCATTTCAAGAAAAAATAGTTATCTTATACATAAAAAGATGGAATTCTTTTGAATCTAATTTTTTACAAGGAATTAGTTGAGGAGTGTACGTTTGTATCATTTCTTTTCATTCTCTGCCAGTTGACAGGACCAAATGATTAAGTAGCAATTTGGCAATGCGCCAATTTAAAGGCTATATAACATAATATTAGTCAACAAAGAAAATATAAGGTACAACAACAAGAAGTTCAGGTGATACGTCCGAAAACAATAGTGGTACATTATAAATATGTCTTTAAAATAACCCATACTTACCCCCTCTGTGTTCTTTGTGTCATCTGAAGCTACAGGATGCACACTGTTAGATCTGGTGTTTGGTGTAGAATTTGCAGGAACAAATCCATTGGCAGAAAACCTAGGAAGTGGAGTAAGGACAGAACTTCTCCCTGCAAAGGCCCAATAAATTGGTAAACAATGTCAAGGAATTATAAAGCACAATCCATTTAACTACATTTTAACTAAAGCTTAAAAAAATAAAATACAAATAGAAAATCCATAAGTGTATCTCGGAAGAGTGACATGAAAGAAACAGATAACATGAGATAAATCAACAAAGAATGATCGCGTCACAAATAAGTTCAACTCCCATTTACCAGAGCATAATCCCAAGAGTTTGCGCCTCCTTAAGCTGACCATAGCGGTAAGTTGTAACCAATCTTTCTGCTTCCTAGCAACGCACAATTGCCACTTGATGACCTTCTCCTATATCACCTCACACCTTGGGTACAAAAAAAAGGCGCATTTTCAGACATGCCACAATACTCAGTATTAGATGAAAATAACAAAATGTAAACCTAGAGTACTGAAAGAATTAAAAGAGCACATTTAATATGTCATTACCTAAACAAATACCTAAGTATGTACACTCACGTTTATGTGTGTATGCACACGCGCCTTAAACACCAGATGTAAAATAGAAATAGGAATGTAAATATAAGTAAGCAGACCTGCGTTAAAAACATAAACCAGCATTTCAGATCACATTCTCTTTATCAATTCCAAAGGGCAATCTACTCTATTAGATAATTTTTTTTTGTTACACGTATCTGTGGCCTGCAACTATTAACAAAATGAGAAAGAAAGTCCCAGCCATCCTATAGTGAAGTGGCTCGGGGGATCATAGCAGGAATGGATCCACATATATCAAGTGGATTCTCCAGCATATTATGCAAAGCAAGCTCGGTGAATAGAAGGATTACAAAGACAGCAGTCCTTATTTCATATCAAAACTTTTAAAGATTTCCCTTTCAATATTTGAAATAAATGCTATAAAAAGCCAAACAAAAAAAAGTTAAAAGCTATTAGAATTAGTCAAGTGGCAATGTCTACATGGAATGTCTCAAACCAATTTCGTAAAAGGCAAAAGGCGCCTCAGAGGAGCTATGGTTCGTGATCAGTCAGATGAAAAATTTCTCATCTAAACGTTTTATTCTTTCAACCCCTATTAAAAGAAATCATCCGGACAGAAAAAAGATGTAACTATGGTTATCTGCAGTTCCACTGACAGCTAAAAACACTCCATAACTCTCACTATCGAACCAAAAATTTGATGAAAAAAAAAAACCTTCCCCAAAAAACTTATCATTTAATCCAAGTAAAATCTATTTTAATTTAATCTAAGTGACAACCTGACAGTTAAGATCAATGACATTGCAGCTTAGTTCAGTTAAAAAAATCCATAGAGGAATTAAAATATATGCAGATATACAAACAAACAAAGCATCCAAAAACCATCATAAAACTACGTACGACAACCTTGATTATTGGGTAAATCATCATATAAATTTTTGAGGACTGATAAAACAGTTTTTGTGTTGATTGGTAAAGAAAACCTTAAGCCATCTCATCTCCAACTTTTGCATGTTCAAGCATCACTGATATCCATAAGTCGTACACAGAAAATCCAAATCACCCAACATGCTAAATAATAAAACATAAATTTTAAGAGCTAATTTAAAGGTCAAAAGGGCCATGCTTCAAAGAACAACTCCCCAATTCTCTATAAGCTTGGAAAGGTCAAAGTCAACCACAACGACCCACCACCATAACCTTTCCACGAGAGACTAGGCAAAAACCCAGATGAACAAGTGTGGAATAAACTCCAAAACGCCGAAAATTAAGACGAACCCAGAAAGCCAATTACAGAAAAGAGCAACTTTTGAACCTTCAGAACCGTCAAAGACGTCAACGCAAAAATGCCCATTACTTCAAAACTCCCCAAAAATTAAAATACAGAGACAAAAACAAGAAAAGGCCAAGAACAAAGCAGAAACGAAAACAAAAGCAGGTGAAAGACAGAGTCATTGTGGCTGTACCTGAGGAAGAGTTGGAGCGGAGAGAGAAGAGAGTCAAAGGAGTGAAGAGCGGAATCTATGGAGAAAGAAGAAGGCAAGAGAATTTTGGATTTTCAGGAAGGGAAGGTGGCGAGCGCGTAAAGAAGGAGAGAGAGAGAGGATTGTTTTGTTGTGGCTCATGCATCTACCACCTTTTGTTTTTATTTCTCGCTTTTCCCATTTGTTGTTGTCTTTCTCTCTTTCTTTCTTGCTTTGTTTTTGGAGGAGAGAGAGGGTGGTGGACTGGTGGTGGTATTATGGCTTTAGAGAGAGAAAGAGCGTCTATTTTTTAGAGAGAGAGAGGAGGTTGAATTAAACGAGGACAGAGAGCCAAGGCCAACGTATTTGCTCGGGTTGAAATTTCAGCGATACCCCTTTGGAGCTTGACAATTGCCCTTGTGCGCTAGTAATCTCGCAAAACCAAGAGACTACTAATTTACCACAATTGCCCTTGTTTTTTTTTCCCCCTATTTTTCTGATTAATTAATTTTTTTCTATAATGCTGTTTATTTATTTCCAAATTGCGATCAGCGTCCGTTTAATACCTTGACTTAGTGACTAAGAAGTCTAAACTGACTCTGGCTGCAACTGGTGAAATCGTGGACGAAGTAGGTCGATTTTTCCATTAGAAAAGTTTCTTAATAAGGTATAGGAGAAAAGTGAGAAATAAGAATAATTAGAATCGTATGAGTGGGTAAAGCATAACACTTTAAAGAAAGTTGATAAAACTACGATGGTTTAAAATTATATCTACCGACACTTCTTTTTTTCAGTACTCAACAACGTTATTATTGAACAACTTAGAGTCGGGGTCTTATTTTACACTATTAAAGATACAAAAATGATGGGAAAATTTATAATCAAGCCTCACGAAGCGTAGTAAAATAAGTAAAAGATAGCACTTAGATAGTATAATCAGTGACGGATCGAGAATATGAATTTGGTGGGATGGGACACATATTATGACATTTTTAGAAAAAATAAATTTCTATATTACGTTTGCATAAATTTCATAGTTGACAAGGTCTTATATTATTATGTGTATTCTAAAAAATTGTTATTGCAAAACAATAAAATACAACTTAAACATTAAATTTATTTTTGATATAAAAAGTTTATTTTAATAGAAAAACATGAATATGGGAAGGCTAGTAACCTGTAGGACAAAAAAAACGAACACGGGAGATAAATAAGTAAATAAAAAAAAACAATAAAAGTAGAGACTCCGTCAGAGTTGATCTCTTTGAGAAATGGAAAGAGAAAAAAATTAAAAGGAAAAAAATCAAACGTCAGCCAAGAAAAATAGTAAAAATAAACAACAACATAATTAATTGATTTGATATTTTAAATAAAAAAGAAAAGAAAATTAAGAGTCAATCAGTTTTAAAGGTGAAAAACACTCAAATAAATGGCAGAAAGCTCGTGTCAATAGGGGCACAGCTCATGTCAATAGGGACACATCTTTATATTACAAAAAAACTAGCATATGTATCTATATTTTTCCTATTTTTCAAGGGGCATGTGCCCCAGAGGTCCCCTTTGAATCTGTCCTTGTGTATTATATTGATCAAGATATAATTATGTAATACAATAATTTTATCATTATTGTTCCAAAATAGGAGTCCAACTTAAATTTTTTAAAAAATAAAAATAAGATTAAAGTTTTAAATATTAAGTTAAGACACATACCCACTCAACATAATGTGGTTCTGTTTGTTCTTCGATTTTTTTTCCTTATAAGAACTCTTCTTGTACTTGCTATCAACTCTTGCTTCTTCATATTATTTTTTAGGAAAATTTCATAATTAGTTTTATAGGAGGTTTAAGAGAGTAGTTTAAAGCTCTCATATACTATTGTAAAAAGCTACAGTGTAAAGCTCTTACATATTACAGTTCTCAAACACAAACTGATGGTTTAATTATAGTGTAAAGCTCTTACATATTACAGTTCTTAAACACAAACTAATGATTTAAACTACTCTCTCAAATACTCTATTAGCTCATTAGACGCTTAGTACGAACATTGCCATTTGTCAGCATCTAGGCTCATTTAACAAGCACGTTAGAAATACAAAGTTTAATTTGCTACAATGTAAAATTTTCATATGCTATAGTGAAAAATAAAAATTTACAATTATGTAAAGCTCTTATATATGATAATTTTTAAGTTTTAACTCTAAATTTCAACTTATTTTCAAAATACACTCCTCTAAAATGGGAACATTACAAACCGCATTTTAAAGAACTTTGCTGAGCAGTTGACGGCCAATAACTCCTAGAAAGAGTGCAAGTTATTGTTGGCAGGAATTCACTTTTTTACCGTGATAGGAAAACGACGTAGCCTCCTAGTCAAAATTTTCTTTTCCATCTTCAAAAAAAAAAAATAGTAATAATAATATTTTCCATTCTTCCTTTTTTTCTCGCTAAAATTCTAGTCAAATTATTTGTTGTACCTCTTTTGCAAATACATATAAACGGATTCGAGTATTGTAGTAAATTGTATCGTCTTGTACATTATTATTTGTTTTGCTAAAGATCTTGTACATGATTAATCATTATACACTATCATAGTAATTAATTTTTGCTCATCTAGCACCAAAGGCATTCCTTCTTTTGTACAATTTTCACCATATTTCACTTTGAGACTCTTTCCTAATTCTGGAGTGTGAGTAGGGTGACTAGGATGAAAGTGACCATTCCATGAATTTGGAAAGTAGCTCTATTGCTGTATCTTCCATATAAGAAGTTCATTAGCAATATAACATGGGTTTGGTATGGTGGTTAAAACTATTGGTTAGAAATATAAACACTTTAGTATGTAAGAGTTTCACATTGTAATAACTATTTTTGCTTTTACTGTAGCATGCGAGAGCTTTATACTATTTTTTATTGAAAATTTATTTATAACCAACTAATGCCGAATAGGCTATAAAAATAATGCCTTGTAACCCCAAACATAAGTCCAAATAGGACTAGCGGTACAACCATAGATGTGTTGTTAACAAAACTACCAAAAGGATAATCTGGTTGTCTTGCATTTATTTTAGGAAGTAAACGTGGAAACTTTCGTCAAAATAAATAAGCTAATTACTTAGTCCAAGGAAAAAGTGAGACAATCCTTTTTCTTCAGGTTAATCTTACACTTATGTTGAGTTTGTTAATCCAGGTAATTCTAACACAATCTTTAAATTTCGAGTTCAAATTAAGAATCAGGCCTTGTTTTAGAATGGCTTGAAATGAGGAGTTGTCAGCTTCTTCAGTCCAAAAATTGCTTTTGAACGTGTTTGAATGGACACACTAATTAAGCTTTTGGCTTTTTTAAGCTTTTTTAAAAATAAGTAACTTCTTTGGTGATTATGAAAAAAAGAGTTTGTAAAAATTATTTACAATTTTAACATTTTATTTATGAGTAATGAATTTTAATTCCAATCAATATCCTGGTATTACATTACTTTTCATGACAATAAAAACTGACTTATTTAATCAAACATATTCATAAGCTCTTCTGAAATCAAAAGGCTCTTTTCCATGCATTATTCTAATAGTAATTAAAAAGTCCCAACTTATATTTCTCTTTTTTTCCACTACTCAAGAGTTAAAAATAAAGGCTATTCCAACTGAATTTGAAGTTGGAATGGCAATTTGAAGCATTCATATTCCAACCTAAAAATCATTCATATTCTAAGAATTAAACGGGTTCAAAAACTATTTTAAAATCAAAATGCACTGGCCTAATAATAATTAAAAAGCCCCAAATTATCTCTCTTTCTTTTCTACTTGCCGTCAAAGAAAAGAAAAAAAAAAAAAGCTATTCCAATTGAATTTTAAGTCGGAATGGCAGTTTGGAGTGTTGAATAAATATTAATTTTGCAAAAACTTCCCGAAAACATTGGGACGTAGTTATGGAGAAGGACGAGGGATAAAATGGTCAATGCACAACAGAGGAGGATGGACGAAAGGACCAGGGGAAGTTATTAACAAGGCAAGTTGGTTGGTAGCGAGCGAAAGGCACCGACGAAGCGGTGATTGGATAGACGGCCTGCCATCTAAGCTTTCTAGATACTGTCCCGCCTAACTCACGCGCCTTTAGCCTAAACCAAACAGTTAAAATGGTGTTTAGTTAAAAATAATATAAAACATAAACTTAATTATAAATAATATAAAATTTTTATATATTATAAAAAAATATTATAATATAAATTTTTTATATGATACAATAAAAATAAAAATAGTTTCTATTATTAATAGTTTCGGTCGTTTGCCAAACACCTATAAAAGGTGCATTAATTTTTTTTTTTCCTTTTAATAAATTTCTAGGTGAAAGACTTTCTAACCCAATGATTAACCCATTAAACCCGTCTTAAGCTGACACCTAATCATTTGTTTTATCTTTATATCAATTACTGTTTGAAAAGTTTGTATACGCTCGACCACTTGTACCACTACAATACGCCGAACGTCTTTCCATTTCAGTTTGCACCAAGTCAACGGAGGTTCCACCGCTGTATACTCGCCTGGCCCCACTTATCTCATACTTGTGAATCTTACGCATTCTTGATGGCGTGATCCCGACCGTCCGATTTGGCAGCCTTGTCTGATAAGAAGCCCCAATTTGGCTTCCTTTTTTTTTTTTTTTTTCTTCAGTTCCAATAAAAAACTGTCGTTTGACTTGTTGTGATTCCAACTCTTTTTTTCCCACCCTTTTTTGAGCTCTTTTTTTTTTTTTTCAAACTAACTAAAACTAATAATTTGACAAACTTATCAAACAAAGTTTCAACCATAAATTATGATTCTAAGGGTATATTTAGTAAATGGGTTCAAATAGTGTTGATTTGGATTATTTATTTAAATTGTTATTCAAATTGACATCTGGATGTACATTTAAACTGTTAATTTGAATAGGAAATAAAATTAGAAGTGCTTGGATAGATAGTGAAAAATGTTTTTGATTTATTAACAAATCTTACAACATCTTAATGTTCATAATATTAAAAAATATGCAATATAGATTTTGATTTATTTCGCTCTTCATTAAGAAAGCAATAAAAGATGAATTGCCTCAATCAGATATCAAACGAAGACATTATGATTTTTTTCCCATAGATTTAGAAGACAGAAAACCATCTTTTACTGTTGTAACTGATTCAATTTTTGGGGGAAGGGCAAACTCTCAAAACGGGGATTGGAAGGATTCAAAAGGATCCTTTGATTTGGATTTTAGGGGACGAAAGACAGAGATTGGAAGGATTAAATAAACCGAATTCCTTACAATTGTAACAACCAGGAATTTTTAATGCATTAAAAAGGCATTAAATTAAAGATTATATTGTGATGAAAAATGCAATTTAAGGAAAAATATTATATAATAACATGAAAATTATACGGTATTAGAATAATACAGTGTAAGAAAATACACTGATGAAATTATGCAGTATGAAAATTACACTGTAAAAATAATACAGTGTAAGAATTAGACTGTTTAAAGTCATGCAGTACAGAATTAGACTGCGTAGACCATAAAATTTTTATAAAAGTAAAGAGAGAAAAAAAAGAGAGGAAAATTCGGATAATATCAGCTTTCTCTCTCTCTCTCTCTACTTTCTCTCTCTACATTCTCTCTCTCTCCTCAAAATTAGTTTGAGATTTTGATGTCTGTTTTCGACACCTCCTACACCATTGGAAAGCTCTCGCCAAACTGAGCTCAATGGTGTGTCGAGCCACCCAAAACACCACCGGAGGAGGGCCCATACGCCTCCCAAAGTGGCTGTGAAACCCATATTTTCTTGAGCTGATTTCTCCTCCATTCGACCACCGATCGACATGATTTTGATGTCTATGAACTCAGCATGAAGAGAGGAGCAAGAGGGTACCAATTTCCCAGCTCAATTTTAACTGGAAAGGCCTCGACGGACCACCCCCGTAGCCACAGTGGCACCATCGTCGATGCCGCCGTCTCCGGTGGCGGTGAGGCACACCGCCGGTGCCAAAAGATTCAGAGTGGGATGGTGAGCAAAAGCCCACGTCAATTACTCGGTGGCGCCGCCCCTCGCCAGAGAACAACCAACGCCTGCCATTGCCGCTTGAGGAGCTTGGGTTCGCCATTTTTTGGCCAAATTGTGCCAAATTGGTGGCACGAAATCACTCAGAGGAGTGAGAGGAGCAAATTCGGCCCCCCAATTGCTCGAAACGATGGCCAATCGCCGGAGAACCCAGGGCAGCTGTGGAGCCCAGTCGTGAGGAGGTGGAGCCACTGATCAAGGTGGAATCGAGCAACCCCACTATGGGGGAAATGCTTAGAGGGCCACGGGGAATGATTCCCCCAACCCAATTTCACGGTAGCTCCGCCGTAAAACCGAGATCAGAGCCATCGTTTTGGGCCGAGGAACTCATGCTCGATTCGAGCAGATGGAGGCTAAATTGAGTGAAATTGACCCTGCCATTGGACTCAGGAGGCTCGATTTAGGGGAGGTAGGCTCAAGCTCAGCCATCAACGGGGCCGTTTGACACCGGTCAACCGTTGGTCAACGGTCATTTTGGAACTTTACGATCTGGACCTCCAATCAACGATCCGATATAGCTTCTTGACTCGTTTTGACGCTTTGAACGCAATGGCGACCTCCATTCGAGCTAATTTCACTCCGATGAAAATCATCCGGTACAGACTGTACACGGATCGAGGCGATTCAAACTGCATTATCGGAGTCCAGAATGACATGTTCAATAATGTATAATCTCCAAGAAGCACTCCTAGCCATTTATGGTCGCTCAAGGAGCACTGCATAGGATGCTTCACATACTGTAGATACAACGAGGTATAATTTGACTCGTGTAGCTCGGAGTCTAAGTAAGTAGCAATCTCACCTTTAGTATGAATCATATTGAAATACATTGTTGTAAATGCTAAGTTTTAAGGATTTAAAGTTCAGTTAAGGAATGAATGAGGGAAAAAGAGACTAAGGGTAAAATGGTCATTTTATGAAAAAAGGCCAAAACAGACCTGAAACGCCCAATGTCAGAAAACGTTTCTTAGTGGTGATTTTTCCCTATTATGTATGTAATGGAATGTTAAAGTTAAGTAATGATTTTGGTTAAGTTAGGAAATGTACGAAAAACCCGCCAAGGGCAAAAACGTCATTTTTAAGAAAATGGCTAGAACGAAGTCGAACACTCCGATTTAGCATAACGCCCTTAGACGGAAAATGTTTCGTAATATATTAAGTAACGTAACCATCATGTGTGTCGAGAGATTTAACAAGGGATGCTTAAGTAAAAGAAAAGTAACCCCAGTGGGTTACTAGGTCAAGTAAAGACAAGGGTAAACGGATAGTGTACAAAACAAGTAAAGAGGAAAGAATAGTTAATGCTTATGTTTTATTATCAATCGAGTGGATTGATAATAAGGAAAGTTAATTAACGAGTCGGCTGTCGTATGATCAGGACACAGAAGCCGACCAATGAAAGAAAAAGAATGAGACAGGAACAGAATAGAGAATGCTAGACCATAGTTGGCTAAGTTCAGACCTCACCTACAGCATGAAGTAAAATATTTTCAAATACTTATTTATATGTTTGCAAATGTGTTTGCAATTGCTTTGTAAGTTAATTTTAAAGTATATTTGCATTTATTATGCAAATGGTTTTAAAGTTTAAAACAATATTTGCAATGAGTTTGAAATTGTTATGTTTAAAGTCTATTGCATATTGATATGCATAACGTGTTTAAAAGTACAAGTTATGATTTTTAGAATATTTTAAAGTATGTTTTGCATTTTGACAATGCATAATATTTTATAGTTTAAGTTATGAATTTTATGGTGCATTTGTTATGTATGCAATAAGTTGCCTATGTATGGAATAAGCTTCATAATACAAGTTATGGTTTGCAAACCGTGTGTGTATTTTATAATGCATTTATTATATAATAAGTTGCATCTATTATGCCATAGATTTCACGGTACAAGCTATGAATTGCAAGTATGTTTGCATATGATGTGACTGCATATGACATGCTCACGAAAGTTAATAAGAGGGTAATGTAAAGATAAAGGGAAAGTGTCGTACCAGCCTCTGTATTACGAGGTAATGAAAGTAAAGTTAAAGTTTGACTTCCAAGGTGTAAGGTACTTGACCACGGATCGATGGTTACAAGTCTTCCGCAAGGAAAGCATCATGTTTATGATCTCATGATTAATGAGTCGGTACGAACACTAAAGTAAGATAAGAAAAGTGAATGAAAGATAAAGAAAGTTAAAGAACGAAGGTAATAAGTTAAAGTAAAAAGAGAGTGTTAATAAAATGCTCATAATTGGAGGTTGATAACTGAGCATAAATAGAATCATGCATTTTGACTATGCTTGAATTCCTTTTTATAAAATATGCATATGTTATGTTATGAAAGACATTTTGAGAGATGTTTTACGTTAAACATTTATGAAAAACATTTTTATATTTTCAAGAAAAGGTTTATAAATGATGCTTTAAGAAAAGCATTCTAAGGATTGCTGCATGTTAAATGTTTTATGAAAATGTTTATGAGAAACGTTTTATAAATTTTCAAACGTATTATGAAAACGTTTATGAGGAACGTTTTAGAAATGTTTTATGAAAAGCGTATATGAAGAATGTTTCAAGAGAAAAGCAATGTTTCAAGAGAAAAGTTTTTATGAGGAAAGATTAAAGCATGTTTTAAATGATTTGTGAGTTTATGTTTGAACTTACTGAGCGTAAGCTCATAAAAAGTTTTCATGCTGTAGGTAACTTACGGGTGAACAATAGGATCCGTTAGAGGAGCTGGGTGCTGCGGAGGACATATGCGAAGATATGGGTATGGATACCAATACAGTTTGCTTCCGCGACACAAAGAAAAGGTTTTACACTATTTAATATAGTGTTTTCAAAGTTTTTAAGAAAATGAGAGTTTTAAGATATGTTTTCAAAGTTAAGTCATATTTTACAAAATGTTTTATCTAATTGTAAAGTTAAGTTTTAAGTCATGTTTTAGTAAATGTTTCTTATTAAGTTTTGAGAAACGATTTGAAAGGGTTTTAAAAGCAAATGTTGAGCAAGGTCTCAACTTGAATGACGATAAAAGTCGCAACAGTTTTTAAGTACGTTTTAAAGAATGTTTAAAGAAAAAAAATTAAATTCTGTATTTTCTTACTAAGTAAGTAAGATTACTATTTAAGAACGATGTTTTAAGTAAGTCAAGTGACGGCCGAAAAGGCAGGTCGTCACAACAATTGACCCAATGTGCCAAACAAACATGCCCTGACTCTTTTTTTTAACCAATTTATTTCAACCAAGCTCCTAAATGAAAGCTAAATTGGGATTTCTATGATAGATATTAAAAGTAATATATCAATATATATATATATAAGTTTTTAGCAGCTAGATTTGCAAACAAAACGTGATATTATTCATATCTAATGGTTAGAAATAGGACCTTGTCAGTCAGTGACGAATGAAGTGAAAATCCATGAAAAGTCTAAGCCACCCCCTCCTCCTCCAACTCAAGGGGTCCATTATGTATTTTTTGAGATTTATGATTTTATCCCTCATTTTTTCTTATTTAGTCCCCTTATTTGTTTATGACTTCAAACAATCGCCTTAATTAAGTAGTAGATTTTCTAGAGTTTTTAAAATTCACACACTTTTCTTATTTTCCCCTCTTGTCTCTTAACTTTGTCATTTCATTTCTTTTTGCTTGTATCCATTATAATTTCAAATAGAAAACCCAAATTAAAAAAAGTCATACTGCTTAGGTTTATAAATTGGAAGAAAGAAACATAAAAAGAATTATTGATTAATAGAAATGCCAAAAAAAAAAAAAAAAGTCTTCATTATATTAGTTTAAAACATTTATTCAACTCAAGTCCATTATAAACAAAATTTCTTGTTCGTCACTATTTTCAGTGGTGCAGTGCACGGCAGAAGGTTCATAATAAATTTTGTAATTGGCACCATTTCAATATTAACGACTCGCGTATTATCGAGTTATGGCCACGTACGCCAACACTGACGATGACCAAATGATTACAATGCAGTGGCCTTAGATATCATGTAGAAGTACGACCTTATTTTCATGCTATATTTTGATTTTTTTTTTCTTCTAATTAGAGGTGGAGTTAAGGGTCTAGACAAAATTGAAAGTAGAAGTGAGCACAATATTTAAAAGAATATTGCAATAACTAATTGTGTTAAAAGTATTTTGCAAAAACTAAATCTTGGTATAACATTTTAGGAAACAAATTGTGTTAGAAGAAGGTTAATCAATAATATACAATCTAGGGAGAAATTGTTGATTGAACACAACTCAATCGATCAGCCTAACATGGGAAAGAAAAATTACCACTAGGTTTCTAATTTTTATATCAATTTGTATAAAAAATCCAAATTTTAATGAAAATTCATGTTGTGCGATGTGAGATTGTTAGAAAATAAATAACAGCTCATAATTTTTTTTAATTATTAAAAGGAAGATCTAGAAAGCATAGAGCAAGTATCATATCCTTTTCCAGAAAAAAAAAATGTATTATATGCTTTTATATCTTACCAAAAAAGAATTTTATGCTTTTAGATTTTAATCAACGTGGTGTCTTGTTCTGCTTGATTTATCAAAAACGCACAATACAATATCAGTTTATTAATTTATTACGTCTCTTAAAGACCATTGATTCCAAAAGTAACCAAAATTCAATTGCTTTTTTTCTCATTGCTTTCCACAATATATATTTCCAGTTGTGCATTCTCATTTTTGAAAGAATACGGAAGAATTCAAAAGAAGTATTTCAGTAAATAGAATCAAAATGAAGCATAAACACGCAAACTTTTTCAATTTATACACTTATTTGACTTTGTTCAGTTGAAAAAGAAACAAATAATCAAAAAATATCCTGAAGACGTTGAATATATTTATTTTTTTATTGCTATATATATATATATATATTATACAATAAGCAGATGTTGAACGTCAAATTATTGTTGGTAATAGTAATGATTGAGGAAACCACTGTAAAGGCTCCTCCTCAAATATTTGCATGATGTGTTCACTATTAATAATCATTAATAATAATATTAATATCAACAACTACAGTGTTTTCCTTTCTTATCTAATCACACAATGACTTAAAAAAATTATGAGTAGTTGTTGACCAACACAATATAGATCCTAAGAAATTGAAAGAGAGAGAGAGAGAGAGAGAGAGAGAGAGAGAATGCCAATGATTTTACTCTATTTACATTGAGTAAGAGCTTTACTTAAGGAATAGAATGTGAAATTCACCTGTATGCCTTTTGATAAATTCACACGTATGAATCAATGAGTATTTAATTACGTTCATAAGATTCTCATCCTTAACGCTTATAAATACTAAAAAGGGAATTTTTTTTTTTGAGGGTATACTAAAGGAATAGAATTGTTTACAATTTCATTATCTAATAGTAAAGACTGTAAAGGAATCAATAAATCTCATTCTTATTTATTTATTTTCTTTCTCATACCTATTACATTTTTTTATTATATTTTATTACGTTTTGTATACATGTATATTAATGTTTTTTTTTTGTCTTATTACTTTATTATTTTTTCAATGTTATCATCTTTCTCGTTACATTCTTTTACCATTTGGTAAAGGCTGCCTAATTTTCTCTATTGTATGGCTGGCACTTGCGGGTTGGATCTAATAAAAAGCCTAAAATATGGGGCTAATACCCGGAGCCCATTACGTAGGCCCAAACAGAGAGGCCGCCATACGGCCCATACGCAATGTAAAGGGTGCAGGCAAGGCAGCCTATCAAACAGAGCCGTCGAGCCGAAGGTTGCAGAATCTGAACAAAGCATTTGAGAATTAGGGTTAGGGTTTGGGATTGATTTTTTTTTTTTTGGGCACGAAATAAGCAGCCGAATCAGCGACGATGATCTACGACGTCAATTCTCCTCTCTTCCGATCCTTCCTTAGCCAGAAGGGAGGTTCCTCCGATAAGAGGTATTCCATTTCTTAAATCTCTTTCGTTTGCTTCTGATTTTCTTTGGAATCTGTTAAGTTTAATGTTTTTGCTTGTTCAAATGTGGTGTTTGAATCAAAGAAAACTGAAATATTGCTTATTTTTCTGAGTATTGACTTTTCTTGTCGAGTAATTTTTTGATTCCTCTGTTATAAGCGTGCAATCTGAAGATTATTGTTGTTTTACATTGAACATTACCTTAAATTTATGTTTTTTTTCCTGATATATTGCACATGGAAAAGTGAATTGTTTACCTTGATTGGTGTTTCTTAAGTGAGGATTTTTACAAACTAAGAATTTCTCCTTGTAAAGGTTTTTTTTTTCCCCCACGTTTTTGGGTTTCCTTTTACACGCTGAAGCCTTGTTGATTAGAAGACTTGGGAACTCTGAAATGGTTTCAAACTGTTTGTGTGAATGTTGTGTTGTGAATTCAAGATTCTGATCATTAGTTGGAGAAATCAGATATCTGTGCTTGTATTAGATCATGCATTTTGTTGAAAACCGACATGGGTTTAAGATATGCGTTATCTTTTAATGCATTTGTGATCAATCTATTCTTTCGACTGGTAAGAGGGAAAGTAAAAAAAAAGGAGGAGAGAAATGTGAATGAGAGAAAGGAAACTGTTTTTCCTTTATCTTGTATGGTAAATGCAAAGAAAATGAGTTATCAATTAAATGACTGATTTACCAATCAATTAATATTATCATATTTTGAAATGAGGACAAGAAAGGAAGTCGACTTTTCATTCCAGTTGTAACAAGTTTTCTGTCCAAAAATTTGTGACAAAAAATAATGGGACACGTGAGCCCTTTTATCTGTACAATTATATTTTCTTTTAAAAAATCCTTCCATTCTTTTCATTCTTCCACTCTTGAATCCTTAATGAGTTTTCAAATGTTTTATTTTATTCTATTTTTTTTTTAAACCTTCTGGTGGTACATTGTATTGTTTTTGACATGTGGGTGTACCCTCTGTTTTCTTCTCTCAGGAAAATAGAAGAGCAGAGGCCAAAAGAGCACAAACCTAAAGCGAATGAGAACAAGCCTGTTATGACAGAGTGAAGGCAGTTTTGGGATGTCAGCTCTTTTACCATTGGATAGGTGGTAGGCTTTTTAAAGGCTGTGAGCTCTCATGAACTGATGAAGGCTTGTTTAGAATGAAGTCGGTACTGTATCTTGTTTGAGCTGGTAATGGTGTGTATTTGGAGGTGGTTGTTATGTTTAGTAAGCTTGTTATGACAAACCTTTTTTGGGTGCCTTTGCAACTCTTGAGTAATTTTTTTGGGGAATGAAAAACGAAGAAGTGTGAAAATTGATTGTCTGTTTGCAAGTTTGTTGGTATTTGCTGATCTTTACGCTTCTTTTCTCCTTGATTACCCTAGTTCTTCGCCTTCATTAGCTGAGTTCTCTAGCAGACAAACTCTATTTATCATGTTTTCATCTCTTGTCCCTTTATCTTCTCTTTTAACTGGCGCAAACGAAAGTGGAGTATTCACTCATACTAAATCCCATAAACCGCGTCATTTGGAATGTTCTTTCTTCATTATGTCATTATCTTTATTGACTTTTCCTAATCTTGTGTTATTATAGGATTCTATAGTGGGTGAAATTGCTTATTCTCAGAAGATTTTTTATTTATTTTATTTTATTATTATTATTTTTTTTAAACGTAGCGCCTCCTATCTAGTTGTTGGAGAGGAAGGGGACCGTGGTATTCTTTAGCTTTGGTCTGAGTTGATGTTAAAGCTTTAACTTTTCTCTGTTTGTAGGACAGATTTTAAGATTGTCAACTGTAGGGCCCCCAATCATGATTATGTGTGGCCATTATTATTACCATTCCAACACGAGGGCAAAAAAAGAATTTTCCTGTTTTCAAACATCCATTTGGCAAAAAGATTGCATATGACTTGTGCCGCAACCAAACTGAACCTTTAACAATCTGCGGCTCTAATAGGGTTTAAGATAATTTCATTTTAGATATAGCAGTGAATCCTGGCCGAGATGATGTTGATGTGAAAACCTGTGCGGTCCAAGGGGGTTCCGGTATACATGTTGGTCATTCTTGCATAAAGATTTCTTAGTGGGGACTCCGGTGTTCGTCCTTTCCACTTCCCACCCCAACAAAGGGAAATTATTAAAGAAATAAACTTGGTGGGGCCGGGACGGTAAACTTGGTTTGGTCATGGGTGTTAATCTAGGGTGATTTTAATTTTTAACTGACTAGGTATGTTGTTATAACTCACTTTGTTAATTTGGAAGCTTCAAGTCAAACTTGTTGGTTGTTTTGGTACGTGGTTCGGGTTGAGTTGCTATAAGCGATTTGGTCTTTTGTGTCTGAATTAGTGTTTGTACTATTCTAGTTTGGAACGCAATTATCATTAAAAAAAAAAAAAGGAGATAATCTTGCGGGTAATGTTTCTATTGTTCTATGAATATCTCGAGTACCAAAGAGTGGGAGAAAATAAGGCTCTTTAAACTGCAACACTTGTTTTATTTAAATTACAATAACGTTCATATGATTTAAACATATTTTTCAAGACTCTTAATCTAACTTGGTTAACTTTTAATGTAAACTAACAAAATATTCAGAAAAACTTAGTGGTCGATCTATTTGATGCATTGATCTTACCTCTTGATCATTTCGGTTTTTAACCCTTAGAGTGCAAGTTATAATTGTGAATATTCAATGATTATTCAATTTCATTTTCCTCGATTAAATAAGTGACAATGTCATTTTTAGACCTTAAATCTGTTGGGATCATAATCTAATGCGGGGAGCGGTATTTTGATCAATTAAATTACGTTGGGTCTAAATGGTATCTCTGTAATTTGAGCACAATGATAATCACAAGGTTCTTTTATGTTCATTTTTATTTTTGCTTTTTTAGGTTAATAAGGATAATCTTTATTCCGAGGAATTGGGATATAAAATACAGTGCGCCCATGTATGCTTGATACAAAGTTCTTCTTTTACTATTTTCTTTGAGATCCCAACATAAAAAATGATGGATTTCAACCCCCATCTTTCCCTTCCTCTATCGGCAACTGAGGACTTTAGATCGAACAACTATACTTTTTATATCATCTCGAACAGAAAAATGCTAATCTTCCAATAAACAATATGAAGAATCAAGTGCTTCTTCCCAAAAAGAACAATGCTTTATTAGTCAAACATGGAAAAGAAAA
This sequence comes from Artocarpus hirsutus, assembly GCA_946598075.1. Classification (NCBI taxonomy): domain Eukaryota; kingdom Viridiplantae; phylum Streptophyta; class Magnoliopsida; order Rosales; family Moraceae; genus Artocarpus; species Artocarpus hirsutus. The sequence goes on along the minus strand of CAMOHE010042624.1, from coordinate 25,771 downwards.
TCTACCGAACTATAATTCATACCACATTTTGTAACCGTAGTAACAACAGACATGAGGGTCCCTCTATGAGGTGAGAAAAAAGGCTGGGACAAAGGAGTGCATGCATAGCATGCACTTGAGTGACCATGAGTGGTTGCCCATGTGCACTCGGAGTAGCCTCTCAAACTTTCAATCACCTATCTCCCTCCTCCAAACCATCCACTACACACGTATAGGACACCCAAATGTTTTTTTTCCCCTTCTCCCCCCTCCTAGTTAAAAAAAAGGGTTAATAATGCCCTCACACACTGTTCAGCGTCTTAAGAGTATCTACAAAGACTACAGGTAGGCATAATAAAAGGAGAATCGGGCCCATGCTTTGGTCTGTTAGTATCTAATAAGCATAAGTCACAACAGTGTAAGCCCAATTCGATAAGTTCACTAAAGGCATAATTACAGTCTCATTGTAAACTATGAGAATCAATTCCTAAATAATAGGAGAGAGAATCTTAATAGGTTCTTGTAGCCAAGTTTTCGCCTTATCTTTTTGTACTACAATGCTGCTTCCTCGTTGAGCTGAGTTACTCTAAAACGGCTAATAATTGGTACCACTAGACGTCTAGACCCATGTGGGTATGGTATGGTGATGGAAAAGAAAAAAAATGTGGATGGTGAAAACGTTGTTGAGAAGACGTGATTGTAGCGTTCCCCTTTTTTTTTTTCCTTTTTTTTTTTCGACAAGGACGTTTGGGCGTAGTTGTACATCACTCATGCAGTACAGATTCATCTTTTGTAGCAAGTCAAGTTTCTTTGGAAGATGGTTCTGCTAAATTACACCTTTAGACTAAGACAAAGGGCTTTGGGAAAACCAAGGATGTGCCACTTTTTTCATTGCTTATCTTTAGGTAGAAGCATCACGAAGAAATTTGAGCAGAATTGATTTTAGGATAGTTCCCAACGTTATATTCATACCTTTACCTCGCTAATAAATAAATGTTATAGAATCACTTTGGCTTGCATATTAGTATTTACTTCCAATAGTGCAGAGATTAGGAAGTAGGAAAGAGTACAGTTAATACTCCAAGAAAGTAGACGGTTCTTTTGGTAAGAAAGAAACTAGTTTCCATGGTGTGAAGACCTGAAGATTGATTAGGCAATATTGTTCTCCTTTTGCCGTTCTCAATGGCTTTTTCTTGTTGTATATTATAGTGCCATAATTGTTGACCCTTCAAATCTCAAAGTGTGAAACTGTAAACATGATTATTTACGGAATGATCCATCTAAAAGTACCCTAATCCATCGATTTGTGACGCTAAAACGGGTTGTCATCCCTTAACAAAGTTACTAATCGTTTAGCCACAAGAATGAAAAATCTGGCTTTTTTAAGAATACACACAACGATGCTTAGTGATCAGTACTCTTAATGTGGTATGCATAAAATTGTACCTGTATTTTTCAGGAAACCCCATTTAAGGCTTTGATAGGATTCGTTAGTCAGGTAAATCTGAATTAGAAAGAAACAAAACTGGTTGTTGCAAATATATATATGAGATGGGGAAAGTAAAAAACTAGTAAAGTGTCAAATTAAAGCTGTTTTTTTTTTTTTTTCCTTTCCTTTTTTTTTCTTTGTGAATTATTTCTAAAGTTGCTTTTGATGAAGATGTTTGTTGATATCTCTCTCGTCCATGTCTTTCTCTCTCTTCCCAGTCTCTTTCCTTTATTCACGCCGCTCTCATTCTAGTTTTCCTTCACTTTCCTCTCTCCCATCTCCCACAGGAAAAACAGAAACCAAAACTTTTTCCCACTTCACCATTCCATCACCAAAACCACACCACCAAAAAAAGAAGAAAGAAAAACCAAGCTTTCTTTTCCACAGGTTTGTTTTTCCATCGCTTTCTTCTCTCTTGGATTCCAAGGAGAGAAAAACACAAAAAACCATGCCTGAATTTTCTTTGTCAACAAGAACGGAGAAATCTGGTTTGCCTAGTTTTCTCCTCACTGACTTCTACCATCTTTGTTTCTTTGTCCTCTCACACCCTCTTTACTTCTCTTATTTTATTTTCTTCTCACCATATCTCTTCAAGATCTTTTCTTTCCTCTCTCCACTCTTCATCACCACATCTCTTCTCCTTGTTGCTTTTCTCAGTACTGTCTCTAGTGATTCCTCCGAGCCCAGGTTGGGTTCTTTGGCCGCCTTGTACCAAACCGTTTCAGAGAGAATAAGGTCTAAAGCGGACGACAAGGATGACGATGACAACAAGGATGAATTTCGACTTTTCGAGGAGCTTGAAGTTTACAAAATCGTGTTTGAAACTTTGACATTCGAAATTCAAGAAGACCCTTTTGAAGCCCTGGAGGAGGTTGTGAAAGAGACTTGCTTAGAGTCCTCTGAAGCACCGGTTGACAAGTGTTTGATCCATCAAGAAGACAATGCTGCTGTCTTTGAGGAATCTGCGCAAAACGCTGTTGAGATTTCACATGATCATCACGATGAGAAGGAATTTGAGAAGCCAACGGTGGGAATATCAGTCGAGAGTCTCAAGTGGTGTTTGCAAGAAGAGAGAGAGTTGGAAAATATGTCCTCCAAAAAGGAAGACAAAGAGGACACAGAAGTCAAGCCTTGGAATATTGTAGAATCAGAAAAAGTTGATCACGATCAAGACCAAAAACAAGAAGCGCTGTTCACGAGAAGCGGATCCAAGGTGATGGGTAATAATAAAATAAAGGAATTCGGTAGAACGAGAAGTCAAGAATACTTTTCGAGTCCCTACCGGCGTTTGGATCACCAGTACTCTTGGAAATCTAGTATGGATCAGGATTCTCAAAGCACATATGATTCAAGTCTTGGGAGTTTTGGCTCCATGAGGAAAGAAAAGGAGTGGAGGAGGACATTGGCGTGTAAGCTCTTTGAGGAGCGCCACAACGCCGGCGGCGGGGAAGGGATGGATTTGCTCTGGGAGACATACGAGACGTCGGAGTCGAATAACAAGGTTCAGTCCAGCAGCAGGAGCAGCAGCAGGAGCAGCTCAAAGAAAGGAAAGAATGGTGTTGTTGACTATAGTGATATTGATGACGATGATGATGATTATGAGGATGAGGCAGAAGGGAAATTGTGCTGCCTACAGGCATTGAAGTTCTCTGCAGGGAAGATGAATTTGGGAATGGGACGGCCTAATCTGGTCAAGATTTCCAAGGCATTGAAAGGAATCGGATGGCTCACCCATGTGGGCAAGCATGGCAAGAAGCGGTACCATTGAAAATTAGTTTTCTTTTTTCTTTCTTTTTATTATTATTTTTTTCTTTCTGGTATGTTAATCAGGTTGTCATAGCAAACTAAATGTGTATTTTGATCGAGGATTATAAGTACATATATGTCTCTTTTTCTCTGTCTCAATGTAATGCTTTCTTTTTCTAGTTAGTAGATAATTTTTAGCAAACAATGAACCAAGATTGGAATACAAGAATCGTCATTAAGATCAAGAACACTATTAGAGATGAGTTTGTTTTTAAAAGAGACACAAATCTTCTTCATATCAATGCTCCGATAAGGGCACATCCAATTTTACACGTAAAATGTACCATATCTCACAAGCTGCAAAGAGAAATCCTTCAATGCATGATTGCCAACAAAGAAAAATAAATGAATAATTAAAAAAAAAGGGCTCTTGATTAAGCAAAAGCCTGCTTTGTCTAATAATGGAGTTAGGGCCACTAGTTAAATTGGTCACGTGCTATGCATGCTCCCATTGAAAACAAAGCGGAGTCGTTGCATCTCCAACGGCCCGCTTTATGACTTGTGACATTCTTTTTCCCGCAAACATTATTACATATTAATTAAGTTCTTATGTCTTGTGGGCATCCAACGGAAGGCCTCAAAATTAAGCTCCATGTTGTGTTATTAAGAGTAACAGTGTTTAGCACAATGATTTAAACAATTGATTTGAACCAAGTAAAGCTCTTGAATACTATAGTGTAACAGTACAAAACTGTAACATGCTATAGTGTTTTTTAAGCCAATGTTTCTAAAAACCGCATAAAGCTTTATTTCTAAGTCATGCCATGGTTGGTTCGTGATTGGTAAGACCTAAAATTAATGAAAAAAATAATAGGCTATTTGGTATGTAGGATCAAAACCGTTTAAAGCAGTTCAAACTATAAAGGCGTTCAAACTGAAGTTTGGTGGAGTAATAACTAAAGGCTCTTTGAATCATAAAGACAGTTTAAAACAACCAAAATACTTAAAATCTAAACTTTATCTCCCCCAAGTTTATATATTTTAAATTATTTTTTACTGTAAAAACTATTCTCGATTTCGTTTTTCTTCTATAAACTATAGTTTTTTAAATGCTAGATGTCATTTTCAACTTAATGTAATGTTTTATTTTCATTTTAAACCTTTACGTTTCAAATGCTAATTCAAAACCACCGTTTAAACCATACAGTTTAGAACCCACCGTTCAAATCTTAAAGTTTTGAACCAAACCATTTCGAACCCGTGCATCAAACGAAACATAAGCTTCTCTGGGCCATATTACAGAGCTTGATATGGGTCACATAATAATAGATCTACAGATGGGGTTATTGCCCTTTATTTTGTTTTTCTTCTTCTTTTTTATTTTTTCTTTGTCCTCTCTGTTGGGACTATATTTCTTTCTGTCTTGCAATTTTAGAACATATTGTGTATGATAAGTGTTACTTATCTGCATAAGTTCCTTTTTGAAATTAATCAGATAAATGGTCGGTGAAGCTTAGAGCTTAAGCTTCTTCTTTTCTCCTTGCTTTTCCTAACGAAAAGGCCACATGTTCAACAGTGCAAAAATAACATGTTTTTTTCATGAATTATTGTCTTCATAATTTAGAGGCAGCTAGAGTTTATATAAGTGTTACATAGTTCCTATTTTTCAACTATGTCTTGTGTGATAAAGAAACTCAATTAGCGACTAAAAAATTTTCTTAGCTTACTTTATTGTATTGTATATTAATGCTCCTTACTTATTCAATGAAAAGTTATGCCGTAATTCATAAACCTCAATATTATAGTCTGTACATGATTTTATGTGAGAGAAAAACTATACTTGCTTCAAGTTAAATTTTGAACTTCATATGTGAACAATGAACTCTAGGTTATTTATATAAAAAAATATGTAGCAGATTTGTCCCTTTTCACCAGACCAATACTATTGTGAGCATGAATTTGGCTGCTGTGCGTACTCACCAGTCACCACTCGTGACTCGTTAGAACAAGACAAGGATGAGAATTTTGACTTCTGCCCTTTGGTGTTTAGTTCCTCTGCAAATTAAACGGCACTAATTGGTGGCAATAATCTGAGTTGGGGGATGCAAATCTGGAAGGTAGTTTATGTGGTGTTTGGCAAAATTAGTTTTAACCAAAATTTTTGATTGCTATAGTATAGAGCTCTCACATGCTACAGTGATTAGAAAAAACAAACAACAGTATAAAGCTGTCACATTCTACAGTTTTTAATTCGAAAATTTTCTGTTTCGTTTTCTTTTTTTTCACTACAATGCATAGTATTAAAAATTACATCAATATCCTTCACTTTTTATCGATGAACTTAAAATTGAAACGGTAAAAAATGTGTCGTTGTAATCGAGTTTGGTTAAATGAGTGTCATTGTAATATTGTTAGAAGATATTCAAATTTTGTAAAAATAAGCAAAGCAAATCAATGCTAAGTAAATTGTGTGTTTAGAAGGATAAGAAGAGGATTTTAGTAATTTTTTAATTGTTTGGTAGGAGAGAAAAATGGTTAAAATAATAACCGATGACTATTTGTTTAATTATCATATGTTAGAGTAAAATAGTTTCTTTTTATAGCATAGATTTGATGGAATTGTTAAATTCTTTTATTAGCCCAAGGATTAACCACAATCTATGAGTTTATTAGTCCAAGGATTAACCACAATCTATCCCTCTAATCAAACGATTGATTAGTTATCTTCCTCCCTCCAATTAACACACTCTTAAAAAGATACCCTTGCTTATAATGAGTTTAGGAGGAAGTAATCTAAAGTATTAGCTACAGATTTAACAGTCAATAATAGTGTCAGTTCTTGTAATTTTTTTTGTGGTTAATTTATTTTTAATTTTGGGTGTTCTAATTTCTCGCATTAAAAAAAGCATAGCAATCCTTCCAAAAAAAAATAAAAATAAAAATAAAAATAAAGCCTAAGCTAAAACAACACTCTTTGTTGTATGCATTAAAATGAATTGTCGGAAATCGAATTAGATAAAAAGGGATCTTTTTCTAATCTTAAATTCTAATTAATGCAGTTATTGCAATCCTATCAACCCAAAAAAAAAAAGGTCCCATATTGCCAATTACGACCAGCTCTAAACGATGAATTAATTGTTTACAGATAAAGGGTTAGTATTCACAAAACATCATCCTACAAATAATACGTAGAAATATATGGTACATTAAATAAAGTAAAGCAACAAATAATTCATCTATTGTAGACCAATGTTGTATCTTCACAAAATTAATTCGTGAAATAAGTACATAAGTTCATGTTGTAAAGATTAGACCTTTCTATCTAGAAAGACAAACCTTTGTTTATAGTTTAAAGCTCTCAATAGCTATATGATAAAGTAAAAAATAGTAGTATAAGGCTCTCACGTGTTAAGTACTTAAACTTTTTTTTTTTTAGTTTAAACTAATTTATCAAATTATTTAGATAATTTCATTTAAAATTGATTAAAAAAGAAATAATTCGGTTAAAAGAAATAAATATTTAATGAAATATGATTAAAATCTGACCATTAATAATTACCAGTAATTTTTTTTATGGTATGAGTTTTTTTTTTTTCCCCTTTTAGAGAGTAAGATAATTAACTAACAAAAAAATAATTTATCTGTGATTAAATTAGGACCAATTCCATTCATAAATGCCGTCGGTCGAAACCCAATCCCGCGTTGCCGTCACTCGTTTGCCAGTTCAGGTTCACATCCACCCTTTCCTGATCTTCTTTTTCTTCCTGAAAACAAGAGTGTGAGAGTAAAACCTTGGAGAAGAAAGGCAAAGTGTGAGAGATCTCTCTCTTTCTCTCTCTACCTCTCTCTCTCTTTCTCTCTCTTCTGCGAAATCGGAACCCGAAAATGGCGAACCAGAGAGCGCCGTCGCGCTCAGGACCAGGACTCGGCCGGAGCTTGAGCTTTTCGTTTAGAGCGTTGGCCTCCGCTGTTGCTGTGGCCGTCGTCTTCTTCCTCTCGCTCTCTTTCCTCTTCACTTCTCGCACCGAATCTTCTGATCTGAGCCACCTTGTGAGTATTCGTAACAATCTTTCTATTTCTCTCGTTATGGATCCTAATTTCGGAGCATATGGAAAATGAAAACCAAGGAAGAACTGATTTGTTTTATATTTTTTGGATTTACGGTGTAGAATTGGTTCTTTTCGTAGAAATCAGTAAGTTGTTGTATTCTGAATTTCTCTCGAATTTTTTGTTGTCGCTAGAGATTAGGATTTTCAAATCTGTTATGGTGTTAACTTGGATCCGGGGATAGAGCTATTGCTTGCGCTAGATCTGAATGAGAGATACCACTGACGGCAGGAAAAAATTTTCCCGAGAAAAGAACAATTTTCTTGCGTGAACTTCATTGGTGGGAAACTAAAAAAATCACAATTTTTTTGGCACAATTTTCAGTGTTTCGGGAGGTGTTTATGGCCTGAAAACGACTGTTGTAGATTTTTAACCAAGGTTTCTGGCTGGTATTTGTTGAATTAGGGTTTTGGTTCGGGTTCTTATGGAATCGGAACGACAAGAAGGGCGATGCTGGCGCTTAAATCAGATCCTCTTAAGCCTCGCCTTGACCAGATCCGGAAGCAGGCTGAAGATCACAAAGCCCTGGCACTCACTTATGCCGTCTTTGCAAGAAAGCTCAAGCTTGAGAACTCTAAGCTTGTTAGGGTCTTTGCTGAACTCTCACAGAGTTACAATGATCTTATCAACAAGCCTTCATATCAGGCTTTGATGACATCCGACGCCCTCTCCATTGACGAATCGGTGTTGCGCCAATTTGAGAAGGAAGTGAAAGAGCGTATCAAAGTCACTAGACAAGTAATTTCCGAAGCCAAAGAGTCTTTTGACAATCAGCTCAAGATTCAGAAGCTGAAGGATACAATTTTCCAAGTGAATGAGATGTTGACCAAGGCTAAGAAGCAAGGAGCTTTCTCTAGCTTGATTGCTGCAAAATCAATCCCCAAAAGCTTGCATTGCCTCGCAATGAGATTGATGGAAGAGCGAATTGCCCATCCTGAAAAGTATTCTGATGAAGGGAAACCGACTCCACCAGAGTTTGAGGACCCAAATCTGTATCATTATGCTATATTTTCGGATAATGTGGTGGCAGCCTCAGTGGTGGTTAATTCGGCAGTGAAGAATGCAAAGGAGCCATGGAAGCATGTGTTCCATGTCGTGACAGATAAGATGAATCTTGGAGCAATGCAAGTCATGTTCAAGTTGAAGGACTATAAGGGGTCACACATTGAGGTGAAGGCGGTTGAGGATTACAAATTCTTGAATTCTTCATATGTCCCGGTGCTTAGGCAACTAGAGTCTGCGAACTTGCAAAAGTTTTATTTTGAGAATAAGCTTGAGAACGCAACCAAGGACACAACCAATATGAAGTTCAGAAACCCAAAGTATCTGTCAATATTGAACCATCTGAGGTTTTATTTGCCAGAAATGTACCCAAAATTGCACAGGATTCTGTTTTTGGATGATGACATTGTTGTCCAAAAGGATTTGACAGGGTTATGGAATATTGATATGGATGGGAAGGTGAATGGGGCAGTCGAGACTTGTTTTGGATCATTCCACCGATATGCGCAATACATGAATTTCTCTCACCCTTTGATTAAGGAGAAATTTAATCCAAAGGCATGTGCTTGGGCCTACGGAATGAACTTCTTTGATTTGGATGCTTGGAGAAGGGAAAAGTGCACGGAAGAGTATCACTACTGGCAAAATCTGGTAAGATATCATTTTTTTGCAGTGCAACTTATCTCACATGGGTATCTATATTTGATGTTTGATGCTGACATATCTGATGGCACAAAAATTATTTTGCAAAAACTGTTTAATTGAAACGATGATGAATTATGTATATACTGTTTGAATAATCATAATCTGTGCGTTTGACGTGCAGTATAACTCACGAATATTTAGGATTAGTTAGACGTATAGAAGCTGGAATAAGTATCACATCTTATAATGCTGTGGTCTAGTTCTCGTAGTTCTGTTCTGCAACTATGTCTTGGATGTTTCTTTACTATTTTTAATTATTACTTTCCATTTACTATGGCTGCTGATTGCAATGCAGAACGAGAACCGTACCTTGTGGAAGTTGGGTACGTTGCCCCCAGGTCTGATCACGTTCTACTCTACCACAAAGCCACTGGACAAGTCGTGGCATGTTCTGGGACTCGGCTACAATCCTAGCATTAGCATGGAGGAGATTCGCAACGCAGCGGTTGTGCACTTCAACGGGAATATGAAACCTTGGCTTGATATTGCCATGAACCAGTTCAAGCCGCTCTGGACAAAGTATGTCGACTACGATTTAGATTTTGTTCAAGCCTGCAATTTCGGTATCTAAACGCATGGCCCCTAGTTGAAACATCTAAAAGGAAGGGTCTCAGCCAGTCTAAGTTAGTCCCACGGCGATATCTATCTTTTGGGTTCCAGAGCTCGTCGCATATTAGTCCAGCATTATCATTCACCAACAGAGGAAAATTTGCGATAATAAAAAAAAATCTGCATTGATCAAGTGTTGGCATATTTCTCATATTAATTTTAGGCTTGTTTTCAACATGTTTATAGAATTATAATAAAATGGGAGACGTTAGTTATTTATTAAGATTAGTGGATTTCAATAATCTACAGAAGGTGATGAGCTCACCTTTGGAAAATTCTAGCCATTTTGCATCGGATGCTGCGTTTTAAGATCTTATAGGCTGTAGAATGAGTGGAAGTTGGATTGTGTTTTTCTTCCTGGAAAGCGGAGGCCGATGCCTGAAGATTCTCATTTTGATCGTCAATTTTGTGCCTTGTCTTCAGTTTTAACGCTTTTTTTGTTTTTGGGTCAGAGCTTTTACACTTTTAATTGTAGCATTTACCGTGGGCTAAGCGACCGATGTGATTTCGAATGCTGGAACCAACTTGCGCTAGTTTCATGGGTATGCTGTCAATCGGTTTCACACTGAAATGTTTGATTTTCTTTAGCGACACGATGATATCGTGAAGGGATGTTGATTGAAGTGGTCTCTACGCTAAAAAATGATTGATTTTCCTTTTAAATAACGTATCTATTTACAAAATCAACAATAAAGATTTATAAACCTTACTTGGTATTAAAAAATAAGGAAAAAAATACCAATCTTTTTATTTCTTTTAATATTGATTCTTTATTAAAAAGAATAAATATTATATTTACTTAAATATTTAAATTCAAATATTATTATTTATTAACTATTAACTATTTGTTATATAAAAAAGATATTATAGTAATTACAATTAATAAAATCTTTATCTCTAAAGAGTAAATACTTTAAAAAAAGAATAAAATTACTTCTTCTTACATCATCAAATAATTAAACACAAAAAAAAAAATAATGATACTCTTTACTATTACTTTACTTTTCTTTCCAATTATGTTACCTTTTCTTTTATATTTTATTACAGTTTGATAAACATATCTAAAAATGTTTTATTTGGTTAAATGAAATCAATCCTTTTAAAGAAAAGAAAAAAAAAAACCCAACGAACAAAAAAAAAAAGAATGCTTAAAACGGGAATCCAGGCTAGAGAATTGAGTACTTAACCACCGAAAGCAGAAGACAAAAAATTTTTAACCAAAAAAAAAATAGGGGGGCAAAAAAGTGGGTCCAAAACGGACAGCTTCTCTGGTCTTAACGGGATCGCTACACAACACTAAAATTTCAATCACCATCCAACTCAAAACACACTTATGTAAAAATTTGGGGAAAAAAGGGTTAGCAGAAAATCCTATAGAAAATATCAGGCAGTCCATCCACCAAAAATTGGACAACATCCCTCTAAATCCTATCCAACAACTTGACAAATCAGTGAACCTCGAAACACAATCAACTTCTTTCCAAGCTATACTTTCTCAAGCAGTAGCAGACACCTGAACCGCTGTACTTTTCACAGTTGCATTAACAGCCAAACCACCAGCACGATTCACACGCCCTCCATTTTCAGCCCTGTGGTATCCGTCACCTCCATGGTTTGGTAACCCTCCCCGACTGCCATTCCTATTTCCAAAGTCACCCCGGCCATTAAAATCACCGCGACCATATCCTCTGCCACCTCCATAGCCACGCCCTCTTGCTCCCTCATTCCTGTATCCATTCCCCCGTGCAGAAGAAAATCTTCCCCTGCTGTTCCCTGCATATAAGACCAATATATAAGAAGAAGAAGAAGATAAAATAACATAATATGAAACAGAGGGTAACATGTGTGCCCACAATCCAGAACAAATTTAATCAGATGACGCTTGCTAGTCAATCGTTTTTGAGACTTTCACTTAAATTGGAATTGTAATCATCCCCAAATTTATCCAAAAGTCGACAATTTGTTTTTCCCCCAGAAATTACAGCTCATCCAACCCAATTGACACATAAAACATGGCCATGTAAGCATCCTGTCACCCTACTTTGCCCTTTTTTCTATTAATCTAGTTTTTACATGAATAGAGAAGTCGAAGGTTTTTTCCACCAGGTTATATACGTCAGGCTGCATTCCTTAGATGTATTTAAAACAAAAACCAAAAAGAAAAAGGAGGAAAACCAACAACAATAAGTTAAATCCATGCATGCAAACTTGCCTCGATTTGTGGACCTCTTTTCCTCAACAACAGCTTGCCGTCCATTGATATTGATAGGTGACGCCTGCAACAAGACAATACCAATAAAAACACATCTCTCACAAACTTAAAATTATGAGATTTTAAGAAGATGAAAGCAACAAACAATTAGAATTGTCAAGCTTGTTATTTGTTACAGTGGAGACAAGAGACCCATGCAAACAGAAAAAGAGGATTATATAAACTATGACTCCAAAAACTGACAATGTTACTCGAGTAGACTTCAATTTCTGTAGTTCATCAGTATGCTTAACGGCTCGAAGAGCAACACAAGAATAAAGGAAAGAGAACAAGTAATTGATTTTTGCAATACCTCTATGGCACTTTGAACAGCACTTGCCGATTCAAACTCCACAAAGCCAAAACAGAATCCCTGGTTAAAAAGGGATAGTAATTAAATTATTGAGGAAACTGTAAGCAATGAACGGCAGAGAGATGTCCATTGAGAAATAAAGCATACCTTTTGGCTTTTAACTTGTATACCATTGTTCTTTATGGATCCAAATTTCTTGAATTCATTCTCAAGTAGGGAAATTGTTGCATTTAGCGGCAGACCTTTTATATAAATTGAATGACCCTCAGCTGCTCCAAAACAAGCAACCAATAAGAAAAACATACTAACAAGTATGTATATACACAAAAAAAAAAAAAAAAAAAAAAGATGATTAGAAAAAGTGATTCAACAACCAGACCTAAAACTACAGATAACACACCTTCGTTCTCTGTGTTGTTCCCATTCTCTTTTACATTTGTGCTGTCAGAAGCCGGCTCCTCAGAAACTGGGATTGGAGTTGGAGCAGCTGGTGCTTGTTCTGGGTTCCTTTGAATAGTCCTCAAAGGAGCAGGTGGAGGAGCTGATAAAGGCACGGCGCTCTCCTTCATAACCTTAACCTGAAGGCAAAATATAGTAGCATTACACTATAAACCAAGGTGCAGCGCCAAAATACAGCAGTATTCCTCTATCAACCACATGGACAGGACAACATCTAAGTGAAGCAGAGAGAGGGAGAGGGAGAGAGAGAGGAAGGGAGGAAGGGAGGAGGAGGGGGGGGTGGGTTTGGGGGAGAGAGAGAGTAAAACAGAAACACATAGCAGATGTTACTGCGAGTACCAAAATATTTCTTTAGCAAACAGAAAGAGAGAGACTGCTGTTAAGTATTACATAATAGAAAAATCAAATGCACCAGATTAAATATGGTATCTACTTACGATAAAGGCATATGACTTTTTTGGCACTTCTTCAGTTTTAGAATCAGATTCAACAATCTGTGAATCATGCGGAACTTCATCAACAACCTCAGGTATTGCTGTTTCCTCTTCTTTAACTAAAACTTCTCCATTTTCAGGATTGTCCACTTCCTCCCCGTCAGCATCATCAGACATAACATTTTCAGACTCAGATACGTGATTCTCATGCACGGCAGAAAAATCTGCAAGATGAAATTCAAAACGTCAATTACATAACAATAACAGCTGTATTTCAAATAGAAACTGATTGTTCACATTACCATGCTCAGGAGTAAGAGGACCCTCAATGCCATCAACCAAAGCCTGGTTCCCATTTTGATGTCCAGCATCATCTACATATCTGAACACGTCATTCAAAACAAAGTAGCCTGGGTCTTGAGGCGCCAAGAAGAAACTCTCAGTAAATTTTCTCCTTGAATTGTCATTTCCAATGAGATACCCAGTCACGAGTACAAACACACCACCGTCGTAAGAATCTTGTGCATCCACAGATGTGATATCTGCACTGAGTTTCCCGTAATCAAGAGAAAGAATCTTCTCATTGATAGCCTGCCCATAGATGATTAAATTAATACTATAGATAAACAAGGAAAACCAAAAAAAAAAAAAAAAGTTCAGTTCTATAAACATCCAGTACGCTCACTTAGTTTTTGAGGAAACGCTTCAAAATAAAAAAGGAAGGAGCTCAGAGTGTACAAATCTAACAAGTGACCTATTTCAGTTCACTCCTTAAACTCCATACCGCCAAACAAAAATAAATTTAGAAAAAAAAATCCGAACAAAATTGTCTATGCAACTACAACATTTTTTTATCAATAAACCAGCAAGGAGTTCTATAATAACATAGGTATCACGAAAATTAACATGCAAAGATTTAAGCTCGCAACACAGCAAGCTCAGAAGAAAAAACAAAGTGTCATAGAGACTCACTTTCATAGTGGTTGTAATACTCATGATTCCATTTTCTTCAGGGCGGCCAAGCTTACTACTATCCTGGTAGAACCGGTGAACAAGCTCGGGGGATTTATGCAAGATATGGTAGTACTGATGAACAAAGGCATTACCAACCTATACACGGACAAAATACACAATCAAACACGATTACTAACAAAACAGATCACCAATGAAATTAAAACTAAAGACTATTCAAATCGACACATACAACATCAGCAGAAGGAGCGATACTCCCAGCTGGTGCTTGCTGCACTTCAGACGCCATTACTGTCCAACCGCCAAAACCAAATAGAAACAATCAAAACCACCAACACAAAAAGTAAATGCGTCAATATAAACAATCAAAGCCATAGGTTCAATTACTCCAAATCTAATTAAAGAGATGCCATAAATTCACTCAACCATAACCATGAAAAACTTTCCGACTAGATTCTCGTTTCAGAAAATAGTGTCGTATATATTCATAATTTACTAGCTCCTACAAATACGAATTTTATCAATTTGTTAAACACTTTTCTCGAGAAACAAACGGATTTCAAGTCCTAATTTACCACTTCCGATCTTCAGCATAAATAAGCTCGAGAAAGAAAGTAGAAAACAAAACAACAAGAGAATCATCACCGACATTATACACCAAAAAAATCAATCATAAGAAAAAGTGTTTATCTATTCCTCAAATTATTCCGAGAAACAAACAAGTGAAGAACAAGGGCTTCGAGAAGCCATGCCGATCAAGCAGAGATTTCTCGGATTACATTTACAGACATTCATCAGGCGAAATCAGACGAAAATTAAACAGTGAGAGAGAGATAAAGAGAAGAAGAAGAAGCAGAAATGGATGTACCTGAGCAAGAGCGAAGCTGGATCGGAGAGAAAGAGGTGAGAGAAGGGATAGGGATTGGAGGTGCTCAGCTACTTCTCTCACCTCCCAGAGCTATGGAGGTTTGTTAGGGTTTTTGGCTGAGGGTTGATGGCTGGATCCTGAAGAGGCGCGAGAGAGTCCGGGCTGAAAAAGGAGGGAGAACAAGAAAGAGAAAAAGAAAGACCAGGGTTTTTAGAGCTATTTATATCGTATTATGTATTATCGAGTATGTATAAAATATATATATATATATATATGTATGTATGTATGTCGGTTGTAGCGTCTTTGTGTAAGAACTTTTTTTAGGACAATTTTTCTTGCGGGAATGAAAAAAAAAAAAAATACACACAAGAAGATATTTTTTTTCCGTTGAGTTCCATGATTTAAATTGTGTTTGATTTAAAATTTTTTAGTTTGAACTATCAAATCTAAATTGTATATTTTAAACAGTAATTCAAATTAGTGTTTGGATGTATAATTAAAATGTTAATTTAAACAGTAAATTCAATCTTAATTTGTGTTTAAATAAGTATTAATAACTCTAATTTGACGCATGAAAAAAAATAATTAATTAAAGAATAAACATAAAATATGTAAAAAGAAGTTATTTAATTGAAAGATATAAAATAATAGTGTTTAATTATTAATACTAATATGTAAGAGTGAAATCACTCTTCATTATTAGTTCAAAATGTTAAAATAGATGGGTGGTTTTGAATTTTAAGTTAGACAATTTGACTCAATTTGAAGAGTTGGTTTAGTTCAAATAAATGTTTTATAAAACATCAACTATGATGATCATTCCCGTTCGGACTAAGTCGAACTAGATTGAACCAATGAAACAAACATATTCTCTGTTTTTTAGTTATTAGATCAACAGAAAAAAATCGTTTAATTCAAACTAAATATTTTACCAAACACCAATTTAACTATGATGATCGTTCTCGTTAGGATTGAGTCGAACTATATTGAACTAATGAAACAAACACACTCTATTTTTAGTTATTAGATCAACAAAAAGGAAAAAAATAATTTCAATCAAATTCAACGGTTTTAAAACGTACACTATTAGAAGAAGTTTTCATAAAAAAAATTTCATAAAAAAAATACACTTTTTAAAGGTACCACATAAATTAATAAAAAGTAATTTTTTTTAATTTTAAAAGTAATACTTCTTTTCCTGACAAAAAAAAAAAAGGAATTGCATAGCCCCATTTTTTTTTTTTTCACACTTGATCACATAATTCTTAAATAAATAAAAAAAATAAGTGAGAAATTAAAAGGGCAAAACATAAACACAAGTGTGGGCCCGTGAAATTAAAATTTTTGCTTAAACCTCTCATTTTGATGTGCTAAATCGCTATTTAAATTTCACTAGAAACAGTGGGCTTTTTTGGGTGCCTAAAGAGTAAAGAAGTAGTTAATGAAAAAGAATGTTCGAATATTGCGTGTACTTTGTGCTAATCTGAAAAAAATATAAATGAAAATCGCACTCTTGCAATGAAAAAACCGAATCTAACTTGATAATTTAACATTGATTGCGAAAGAGGAGAGTGAAGTATGTTTGCTCTACTCAAATTTACATTTTTTATACGTCCCTCTCGCTCCCCAAAATAAAAAAAAAAAGGTCGTTCTTCTTGTCAAACGGATTGACGGCCCGTGGACTGTTTCGAAATTTCTCTATCTCTAGTTTATTGTTCTAATGTATAGAATTAAAAAAGAAATAGTCATTGGCTCTCTTAATCTTTGAACTATGAAACAAAAATTATTTCAGCATTTTATTTCCCAACTTTTTGTACTACTTTGATCACTTATATTACAATTGACGAATGACTTTTTGAAATTTAACAAAAACATTGGCATTCTTATCCCATTATAATTAAAAGATCTTACACAAATAGTTATAAGAAATACAAATTGTTGTAGCTTTCAATGAGTTTTAATAGTAGTGAAGATGATATTATGCATATAATGTAATTATAATTATAAAATTTTAAGTTTTCACACAATGGACACATGATTATTTTTGTTACGCTATAGAAATCCATCATAAATTTTATTGTTATGGACCAAAATCGCAAAAAGATTAGGGATTAATATGGTATAGTTAAAAATTGAAGTCCAAAATATCACTATCATCATAGTTTAAGGACTAACTATGCTAATAACAAGATAGAGGGAGAGACGGAGAGGGGAAGAGATTTATACTTTATGACATGAAGCTTTTATTTTGTCAAGTGCATAATATGTATCAAAATTGTTGGTTCCACATATATTTATTTATTTTGAATTGATTTGAATTAGGTTTAATGGTTAAAATGTATAACATTGGTATGAGGTCTAACTATAAAAATAGGTTGTCCGGTTCGGTCTACTTGTCTGCCGGGCCCTATATAGGCTAAACTGGCTCTTATTGCTTTGGATCTTTACATAGGCTGGGCTTCGCAAACCAAAGAGGTAAGCTGCAAACTTATCCATTTGGCCCAACCAATTCAGAATAACTCTTGTATGAGACCCAAGAAAACTTGTTCCTTGTAACTGCAATTAGATGTTTTGTATGAGACCCAGGCGTGACTTGAGTCCACGGAGCAAGCCCATTGGCGTTTTAGGATGACAATGCTTGGCTTGGGCCTTTGGAGGGGCCTAATATGAAATTGGCCATCAACAACAACTTAACATCAAACATCTCCACAATTTTTTAGTTATGGTTTGATTTTGTGTATGTAAATTGTAGCCACTAGCTAACAACATACAACAACATAAGGTATCATATAACAACTAGAAGAGGGTAAGAAAGTCGCAATAATAATGATTGGGAAACTAACGTGGGTCGTAGTTTGATAGGCCTTGAGTAGCCAAATAGGCTTATTTATTTTGGTTTGATTCAATTTTAAATCCTGCTTGGGGGATCTTAAAGTTAATTAAACAAGGATAAATGGATGATGGAGAAAAATAATCCCGAAAGCCTTTCTTGTGCCTTTGAAAAATCACAAAAGCTCTATTTTTCCTTAGCACAGCTCAAGGGATCAAAACCCAAGCCCGAAAAATATTCTTGTAGCAAAAACACCAAGAAAAAGCCAGTAATTGAGCACTTGCGGCATCTCTGGAGCACCCAACATGGGCCTTTGGAGGCGCATATCTAAATAAGTCTTGTTCACGTCATTGTAACCTTTGTCCGAGTCGTAAGTCCATTGTCATGGCACTTTCATTACCAGTTCCCGCATGATTTTTTGAAATGTTTTTTGATAATGTGTTAGACGTTTTAGGTTTGACAAAAATAAAGAAACCTTACGCCAGAGGAAATAGCATTCTTGTCAAACCTCCAAAAATAGAGGGTCAAATTTGGTCAAGCTCCCTTAGGAGCATCAAGCTTAGAGGAGAGTCTAAGTTTTAGCACTAAACCCAGAATAACCACAAATATATGTCATTTTTGGCCAACCCTAAAATCAACTCTCGATAGTACATCACGTAGCTTGCTCCGAAGGGAAACGAAGTGTAGAATGCGTTGTCAGAGCACAAAGGAACCAACTTCAGAACAAGCCTCCTACCTTCATTATAGATATCCCTCATCTTCATCATTCAACACAGCCTAATTAGAGAGACTTATGTCTACATATTCCACACCATCTTCACTCTAAAGGCTCTAGAAAATTATCTTTTTCTTATGCCAAGTTTGTGCTCCATAGACTTTGAATGTTTGGTTCAAAAGTTCCTCGTTTTAGTTGCTAGAGATCAAGTCCCTCATCTGATACAACTTTAGTCTCTCTTAATTTCACAAGAGTGTTACCAAGATGTTTAAAAACTCCACCAAAGATCTTCATCACTTTTAAGAATTCTCGAGAATTAAGCTTCACACTTCAACAATCCAAGTCCAACTCCAGAGACGACATGTGCTCTCCTTTTGAGCACATTTTTCAAAAGCTCGAAGGACTCTAGAACTTCGAGTGTCAGCTCTCCTTTCACTAATCTACGAAGATAACTTGGAACCACCGACGGAGGCAGCTTTGCCTCCAACATTCATGGAGATAACTTTGTCTCTACCCTCTGACCCAGACCTCCACCAACAATTAACTAATCCTCTCACTGTCATTGCTTACGCTAGTTCCTTCATTACTATATATATATTTTTTGTGTTTTCTTGGTTTTGTAACAGGATGTCTTTGTTGTTCGACAACAGAATGGGCCATAGAAGCCCATTTTTTCAATTCATTTCAGGCCTAATCGTCCTCAACCATATTGGAGGTCTTGTCGAAGTTATTTTGAATGGACTTATTCGCTGCTCCCGCCACGTCAACATCAACACCACCAAATCAAAAGCCAACTCATGCGCTACCTTGACAAGTCACACATTGCGGATCTACTGGACCCTAGCAGTTCTTACCAGGTTGACCTTACAGATTCAAGATTTTACACGTGAGTTCGATTGTCCTTATTTTTTTGCCCTATATAAAAGGAGTGTCAAATTAGGTGTTATATAGAGAGGTTAGAAAAATATACAGAAAGTTGAGTGGTGTGTGATTATCTTTGTAAACTTATTTGTCATAGTAAATTTTTTATAGTTGTTGAAAATGAATGTAGCTCATTAAAAGTGAACTCCTATAAGTTTATGTGTTTTTGTTTGTACATCTTTATGTGAGTTTTATTTGCTCTTAGTGATATAGAATTTCTAATTCCAAGCATATGAGGCTTCGTTTAGGAAACCTAGTAAGAACTAGTTCCAATACAATATAAAGCTCTCATATGTCCAGTGTAAAGCAAAACTTTATAATAGTGTGATACTCTCATAAGCTACAATGTTTTAGTTTCAACTTATAGTTCTAATTATGTTATCAAACAGTCTATGAATGGTTTATAATTCCTAACATCTGAATGCTTACGCCACAATAAAACCTAGAGTACAAAACCAGAGAAAAAAACAAGCTATGTTGACAATTACATTGGGATGGTCTTTATTTAAATTGATTTAGTTATTTAGATTATTTATTATTGGTCATATTTGTATTTGAGACGCAAAGCCAATCATTTTTCGGAGAAAAGCAACAATCATTACTACGACTTTTTTACTCACAGCCAACAACTGTTACTTGTTACCTGGCCTTTTTCTCTTTGCTTTTTTCCCCTGGACCTTATGTTGTTGGATGCAGAGGTTACAACCTACATAGCTTTACAAAGTCAAACTACAACTACTTAAAATACTGCAGAGCTTTGGTGTCTAAATGATTGTGTTAAAAAAAAAAAAGGCACTAAAACAGAGAACCACTGACAAAAGAACGAGTTACGTTAGGATAATAATGAAAAAAACCAACATATCAACATTTTCTTTAAATTTGCCTGCATCATATCAACATCTAACTTCTCGATATGAACATATATAAGAGAGCAATGAAAAGGAGGTTCATAAGCTGCGAAAGCTCAAAGAGCACATGGCAGATAAATTTTAGGGCAGGAAAAAAGAAAAAAAAAGGTACAAACGGGCTCAAGAGTCTAAAGAAGGGACAATGTCGTAACTGTGAGTTAATCCAATTAGAAATGGTATAACAAAAACAAGTCCCCTTATATTTGTTTGGCAAGGAGGAGTTCGCCTGTAGAACAACAAAACTAGAGAGCACAACGAAGGGAAAATTAATAGACTGTTAGTAAGTGTCAATTAGGCTCAGGCCAAGATCAACCGAAAGCAGAGGGAATGACAGTGATGTGTTTAAGTGGATGCGAGACGTCGGTGCCGCCGGCGTGCTGCACGAACTCGGCCGCGAGAACGTGCTTCCGTGGCAGACACAGACAATGCTGACGTCCGAATTAGTGTATCTGTGCAAGAAGCCTCTGATGGTCTTCCCATTTGGACCGTTTCCTCTCGTCGAGACGCACGGCATTTGTGGAAGCGCCGTCGGAGGAGGTGTAGTATTTCTGTTCAGGGATTGAGGCCTCGGGGGTTTTCCCATATTGTCCTTCAACGAGCTAGGACTTGAATTTTCTGTGGTTGAGATGGGTTTTTCCAATGGAGGTGATTCAAAGACCGGATTGGCTTCTTCTTTGTCTTCATCAATATTGTTGCTTTGGGCAGGTTCAGCTTGGTAAGAACAAGTGCTTTGTACTTCAGAAGAAGAGATTTTGTTGTCGTTTGGTTTTGGATAATCTCGTCGGTTTTGTTCCGGCGAGGAATGACTTGAGGGAGTTCTGGTCTCGCTGCTGCCATCGCCTGGAAGAAAATAATAATAATAAAATTAGTTTATGACTAATGAAGCAATAAATTATTAAAAAATAATAAAAATTAGTCTGAGGGTGGCACGCTTATGAGGAAAAAAGGATTTTTTTTTTCTAACTTAATCAAATTATCTATTTTATTGAAAGAAAAGAACTCAAGAAGTGGGCAAGTTCCAAAATTGATCGGTGGTTTGAGAAATTCAAGATCTGTCCGCTTTAGACAATGTAGCCTTCTTTAATTTTAATACTGAGTACGTAAGCAACGGTTTCTTTGTCGGTGGCAACAACTCGGATAAGTAGGACAATTGCTGGCATCACCTACTTCACATCTCATCTAATGAATGTATAATCTTCTTTAAAAAAAATAAAATAAAATAAAGAGAAGAATATTGATACTTGCTTCAACCGGCGAAGCCATGCACTTACGTCGGCGACCGTCCTTCTAACTTTTGTTTTTTTAAATTTGTATACTAAATTTAATAAAACTAGTTTTTATCTCTCTAAACTTGTATTTCGTCCTGGTATTTCTCTTTATTTGCTCTGCCTTTGCCTGACTTCAATGCTTGCTTCATAGTGAAAACCACCTTATGCAATATTATGGTTCCGCCCAATTTAAGTGGGGAAATTCTTAATTTCGTAAAATGTCTTCAAGAAAAAAAAAAAAAAGCACAGTATTTGTCAATATCATTTCTTATTTTGCTAAATAACTTTGAGGTCCAAGCTTTTTCATAGAAGATACTAAAAGTTGTAACTGGCATTGCAGATGGGATACGTGTACATTAACTCTACGATATATCTTCTCAGCAATATTAAATATTATCACTCTTTTTTTTTTTTTTACTATTTTCTCGTTGGACCAATATGTCTTACAACAAACTAAACGTTTATCTTATTAGCAAAACAAAAAAAAAAAAAACAAAAACAAAAACAAAAAAAGTTTTTTTTCCTCCTCTGGCTGACTAAGAAAAAGTTTCAACAATGGATCAGGAGAGGGAAAAAGGTGTCGTACCTTCATGAGAAGAACTACAATGATTGTCCGAAACCGTAGACGAGCTCGACACCCGCGAACCAGACGCCGTTTTCTTAACCTCCCCAACCTTCCCACCGCTATTCTCGGAGTAGCACTCTCGGCTGCGCCGCCACAAACGGCCTGAACCCCCGGCACGCCACAGGCTGAACCACGCTTTTCTAACTCCCGCCGCCGCCGCCTCCGCCGGCGGCGGGCTTCCCCCAGCACGGCACCACGCACGGGTACGCAAAACCGTTCGTGTGTGGAACGAACTGAATCGGCGCGTTCGGGTACTGCACAGCCCACAGCCGGGAAACGCACCGTTTGGCCGTTACTAGAATTCGGATTCCCATTCCCCACGCCGTTGTTGAGAACGTTGTCGGATCCAATATTAGTTTTAGTGCTAATTTCCGTTTTCTCTCTCTTGCTTGCTTATTGTTGAGTCTGATCTTCTAGTTGTACGGATTGGCCGGAATGGCTAGCGTGAATATTGATCCTTCCTCGACACAGTTTCTTCTTCTGCTTCTTCTTCGCCTCTTGCCTGCGCAATGCATGAATCTCGCATTTCGTCTTCTGATCTAGAACTGCGCTCTCCGTCTCAAACGCCGCGGTCGGCGGACAAGTGCTGGATCTAGACCTCGACGTCGTCGTCGTTTGTTTCTCTTTCAGATCCAAATGAAAGCCATTGCTAATTTTTGAATCCAACGGGAATAACACTCCGGATTCTCTCTCCGCCGGTTTTGGTGACTCCGATAATTTTCTGAAGCTGCCTCCGATGGACAAACCCAGCTCAAGCTCAAGCTGGTCTTCCTTTACTCCAATCTCCGAAACCTCCAGCATTGCCAGACCCTTTTGATTTCCAGAGTTGATTAATTCGGATTAAACCTTTGAAAAGAAGATGAAATGACAAAAAATCCTATATAGCTAGCGACAGGTTCATAGCAGTACGAGGAATGGAATGTTTTTCTTGCTTTATGACTCCGAATTTTTTCCTAGGGCTTGATTTGATTCAGATAATGATTATCCGGAGGAGAGAAATAGAGGGAAATAAGGAGTGGGAAACCGGAAAAAGGAAAGGGCTATTGCCACGTGGCAAAATTTTTTAAGAGAATAAAGACGGTTGGTATGACACGTTGGATATTTTTATTTTTCATTATATTTAGCGAATGCGATAGGCAAGGTCTCACCACTCACTAATTTATGATTAGCCGCTAATTAGATCCCCTCCTAGGTTTTGTTCGCCATTTCGGAGAAAGAAGGGGCGCTGGTGGAGCCCACAGCTCAGGCTTCCCTGGTCGCCACGTGGCTAAATTGCACGCAAGGTGTCCATCGGGACACGTGCTAGTCTCTGAGTCCCCAACAGCAGCGGCAAGTCCTGAGAACCAGCCAGAATACGGACACATGGTAAAAGTCCTTGGACTTAAATGTCAATCGTGTTAGGGCAAGCATACGCGTAGACGCGTGGGGAAATATAACTTGGCACAACGTAATGCATAAGGGCATGAGCCAATAGACAAAGGATTCGCTGGACAATACAACATGACACAAAAGAAAAAAAATAAATAATGGACTACGTTTGGGACAATACAATAAACAATTGTGCCTAATTTAATAGGTTGTACCAGACACGACATGAATCATTTAACATAAATAATAATATGTGGTTTTTATTTTGAAATTTAAATCTGTAAAGGACATTTCCTTTTTTCTCTCTCTTTTTTGTTTTTTTTTACGTGGAGGTAAAACACATAGTGAATAATATATTACATACTTAGTGGGTGTTTAAAAAAATAATAGGAATCAATAATAAGAATCATTTTTATTATAGCATGTAATAGTTTTATACTGTAGTAATTTTTTTTATTATTATTATAACATGTGAGAACTTTTTACTGTTTATAATTGAGTTTGTGATAAAAATTAAGTGATTTTTACTACTATTAAACACCTCATTAGTAAAATTAGAGCTCATAATTGTGTGAATAATAAGGCTAAGCCGTAAAAATGAAAATATTTTTTCTAAAAAACACCTTGTCCTTCTTTTCCTCGATTGCTTTTTTCCCCTTTTCTTTTCTTTTCCTTTCAGGTGTCATGAAAAGTTTTCTTTTTCCTTTCCTTTTAGTGAGAGATGATGTCATGAAAGTTAGACTCCAATTCGTTTGGTAAACATTTTAAAAACGTTTTTACACGTTTCCTGATGTATGTTAGTTGAAAATGATTTTGATACTATATTGGCCCCTTTTTTCATACTCTGTAAAGAAAATAGGGAAAAAAAACTAGATGTAAATGATTTTCACATTTTATACTACAGAATACATGATAATTTATCATAATGATTTTAATTATTTGTTATTTATAACATATTCCAAAATTTTTTAACTGTATTTTAACCATCAACATCATGCCATATACACAACCAAACATATATACAACCAAACATGTTTGAGTAAGACATGTTGTATAATGTTACAAGTCATGTTGAAAAATACCAAACAGGCATGGTAAAGGACTACAAGGGGAAAAAATTGTACCAATTTGTTGAACAACTACTATTTGCTGGCATATTTGCCCCAACTTCCCCAAGGACCCCCAACCAACTGACCTGCTATATTCCAGTTCCTACTCTCTTTTTTACTTTACTTTTTTTTTTTTTAATAAAAAATCGAGTAAAAACAAAAAGAAAGGAAAGGCAATTTATAGGATGCTTGACACTCATAGTTAGAACCATAAAAATAATTACCAAATAATATAAAACTCTTACATGTTACAGTAAAAAGTAAAAAGTTACTACAGTGTAAAACTTTCACATGCTATAGTGATTTAAACTATAAAAATAGTTTAAACGACACTTGACAACATCTTGTTAAATGACAAAATCATTGCATTCGGTCTCCAAGTCTACAGGAAGCTCAAAACTTTGATCTGAGGAAAACAAATGTACAACATTATTGTTTCCTACAAGTTTGAGACTAAAATTCATTCTAAACCGGCATTTTCATTATAAGCTGGCCCTGCATGACACTGCAAAATACAAAACATGAGGAGCGGAGTATTAGAATTTGGACATAATTTTGAGAAAAACTCAGAAAGTACTATAGAATATAGGCTTTATAAAGAGAAGTTGAATTAAGGAGGCTAATACATACCTCTTTACGTAATAGTAGCAAAAGTCGGCCAAGATGAATGTTTGAACCATTTCCACAAGGAAAGCTGCTAAAAGCCAGAAGTACCCAGAGCCAAAGAAGTATAGGTACCTCCCTCGAGTCTCATAGATCTTAATGAAAATGGCAAAAAAAAAAAAAAAAGGAAAGCAATTACATAGCTGGTTCATGAGTCATTATATTGTTCCTTTGATCTATATATATATATATATATGTATATATATATTGCATTTCTTCCTTGACAAATAATATGTGATTCAGAAATTCGGCAAAACTAAACTGACCATAATAATCCAATGAGCACATGAGAAGAATCTTGAGATACCAAGTGCAAATACATAATGGGCTGTAAACGTTTCAATCATCTGAAATACATTTCCAGAACAACAGAAGAATGTATATTAGAACTTCTACACTAAGCAAATGACCAGGTGTGACGGTTGAGATT
>CAMOHE010042623.1:0-80898 GCA_946598075.1 Artocarpus hirsutus | reverse complement strand
ACTTACACTTGAGAAAGCACCATGGGAATATGCAAGTCCTTCAAGCCTTATGGGAAATTTAACATCACACGAACCTACTATATTCTGGATTTTAAAATCCTGTCACAGCAAAAATCATCATTCCTTACGCAAGACTAATACTAAACAGTAAGAAAGTTACCTAAAACATTTACAAAAAGATTAAATCACATAATTCATAGAAGTTGGTGCACGAAAATTTACAAAAGGGGAAGAAAATGTCAATACCTTAAACTTGGCCGGGAAACCAAGTTTCTGGATGATTCGTGCATACTGAACAACAGAGATAAAGCGTAAGATTATAGAAGCTCTTCCAAAAGTATGATCTCAATTGCATTGTAATGTTTAGTTTCAGAAAATTATCAAATCATTACCTTATACAGCTATCTCAAGATTTAATGGGCTTTTTATGTAGTATTGATACTGTACCGTTTAAATCTAGAAAAATGTTTGTATCTTACCAAAGACAAGCCAGAACCCCTAGCGTTTAATTGAGAACCAACTTAGACTTTTGAACAAAACAAACCCTGCCATCTAGAATACTGGATCTCCAAAATAGCCTTAAGACTAGGTGAACATACAGGCTAAATTTGGAACAAATCCAAATACCTTTCTTGCTGCAAGTTTCGACTGTTGTTCACTCTTAGCTCCAGTACAAACCTAAACAGCATCACAATAAACAAAGATACGGGCTTCAGATTCCAGAGAATATTTTTCAATCAGATAATTTAACACGATCACCATAGAAAGGCATCAACCAAATACTGAGGGGAAAAAAAGAGCTAGAAAGTGCTTACAATAATGCACCCAACACCTATTACTAATCACAAATTTAGATTACACAAGAAAGAGAGAAAAAAGGATGTTTCATACAACAAGATGATTGAAAGCAATAAGAGAAGGAGAGAGAGAGAGTAAATCATCTCACCACAAAGTTCATAAGAAAAATAAATGGATGTTTAACTTACCATCTTACCGGATGCAAATATCAACGCTGTAGTTTTGGGTTCTCTTATTCTCATAATAACAGCTGCAAAACGCTGCAAGGAAACTATAGATTAGCAAAGTGATATGAAAGGGAGGGAAAATTTTATTTATAAGGACGTGTTGCAAAAAGTCTCAGTACTTTTTTGTCTAATAGTGGGTTAAAGCACAAAAGAGCAAGATCAAGCAATTGAAGCTGCTTAAGTTAAATGAGGCTCAGCAAAATACAAAAATATATTGAAATTGAACCTTTTTATTTTTGGCTTGAGAAATTGAAATCTCTGTTTGGGACAGCAGTTAGAACCGTTTTTTGGTTTAAATTTGTAAAAAAAAATACTGTAGCAAAATTGGTTCTAACCACATAAAATGGTTCTAACTGCTTTTGTCAGACAGACTAACTTTTGATACCAACTAACTCCCATTAACATCAAGCCATAAAGCTGGTAGTTGAGCTTCAGTATAGCATGAAATAAATGGGTTAAAGAAGAGGTCAAAGGAAGGGACAAGAAAGAGAGAGAGAGAGAGAGAGAGAGATGTCACATGCCTTGGGATTGTATTCTGCATTTCTAGCTTGAAGTGCAATAGCCTTAAGATCCAACTTGCAGTCCAAATTGACTGTGGAGACTATATTTCTGGAATGTTGGAAACATGCAACAATTCGTTACAACTTGTTCAAGGAACATATAAAGAATTGAGCTAAAACTTATTGCCGCTGGTAAGTCACTTGAAAAATTTCAGAGAAAGCTCAGTTTTCAAAAACACAAACAATACTAATAATTAAAGTCAGCGCTTCATTTTGCTCAATTGTAATTCAAGAGAACATGCTGATCAGACAAGAACAACAATCGATTCAATTAACTGAAATGGAAGTGTAGTAAGCAATCAAAATAGTAACATCTTTCAGTTCAGTTATTTGAGCTGAGCTCTACAAAATAAAGCTCCTACATCTAAATTACGCAGAACCGCAATAAAATGATGGTTATTCGGCCTTTTATAGTAGCCACAATACACTTAACTATATTAGATCAATTAGATGCTATCTAACAACATAAATGAGAAAAGGCAATGCAATTTATGATGGCATACAAAACAAGGACTCGGACTCTGTGATTGTTATCCAACCACTTGGGCAGTCTCAGCTTGGCCTGAGGTCTTCTAAAGTTAAATCTCAAGCTAAAATGGACAAGCAGTGAGGTTTCATCAAAGTTTTACTAGTTGTATAAAGAATCAAATACGAGACTATCTAAATCCCACAAAATGCACATTTATACCAATGTCCAAAACCAAGGGCACTGCCCACATCACAAAGATGCAACATAAGAAAAAGTTATCATCATCATCCATCCAACATCTGCATTCTCATAATAATTATTATTGACTTTCTTGGAACAACGCACAGAGGTTGAAATAAAAAAACTTGGAAGAAGTACTCACTGTAGGGTTGGAACAATCCCCGAAGGATGCTTCTGGAGATCTACTGGTTGGCTTCCTTCCAAGACTTGTTCCGCCATTGTAGGTTTTCACTTGAATGACTCAAATCTATTTATACAAACAAACATTATTTAAGAATTATTGATCTCACAAAAATTCAAATACGATTTAGGACGATTTCAATGAAAAAAAAATACAACAATTCTTCAAAAAAAGATATTTTCTTTGAAGGCCGCTCTTGAAGAAACCAAATATAACAATAATTTAAAGAAACAACACATTAATCAAAACAATATAAGAAAAATTATTTTACAAAAGTTTTTTTTTATTTTTTGAAGGCCTTTCTGAAGAAGTTTCTTCTAACTTTCTTTTTTTTTTTTTTTGAACAGTTCTTACTTTCTTTTTCATGGTGATAAAACACCTATCAGCCAATTTTCGACCAAAAAAAAGAGACAAAAAAAAGAAAACTTTCTTGAACCACCCAGAAAAAAAGTAAGTAAAAAGGAAATCGTGATCAAGAAATCAGATCTGCACTTCCATGGCCTTCTTATTACAAAAGTTCATTACTTCTAATTAGAAATTCATTCCAGCCGAAAAAATAGATTAAAGAGCTCGGGTTCGTAGTATCTTTAGATTCTAGTATAGTTGAGGTTCAGATCCTTCGATATGGAAAATCTAAGGATCCGATGAGCAAGAAAAGCAATAGAAAACAGCAGATCTGAGTAAAATTTTCCTGGAAAATCCCAAAGAACACGAAAAGAAAAGGTTTTTTTTCGCCTTCTTTCTGTAATAAATAGCGGGAAAAATTTGAAAAGAGGTACCTTTTATATATATATAAGAGAGAAGGATTTGTAATCCAAGGCTTAAAAAGGGTTGGATCTAGTTTTAGTTTGTACAAGGAAGAGAGAAGAGAGGAAGAGGGGTTTTGAGAGCTTTCTGGAGGCGATTTGAGAGGTCTTGATCTAGTGACGCTTCTGTCTAGGGATGTTCTCTTTTATACTTCCCTTCACTACCCTCGTGTTCTGCGCTGGACGTCGTCAAGCTCTTGGGGTTATTATTGGAAATTGATTATTAATTGGGAAGGATAAGTCCGTGTGGCTGTTGGAATCTCGTTTGGTCAAAGGCCTATTAGAAATTGCCACGTGTACTGCGGGTTTTGGTTTTCCGAGTGGTCCTAATAGCGAACATGAATAGGAGTCTGTGCGATTTGGAGCAAGTGCTGAGTTATTTACTTATAATAGAATTCAGTATAAATTTTTTTCATGTGTTTACTTACACTTGAAGTCAGAAAGAATTGTTGTAAATTTATTTGTATAAACTTTTTAGTAAATTTTGTTTTTTTAACTCAAAAAAGTAAAGCAATTCTTTTTAGTAGAAACCAAAAAATGCACACTAATAGATATCTTTTTTTAACTATTAAATCTGTAAAAAAAATAATTTTAATAATATCTAACAATTTCAAAACATGAACCTCCACCGAAAAAGTTCACAAAACATCATAACTGCAAGATAATAATTGACTAGTAATTATTTTCTTCAAAACTCAATAAATAATTGTCTTTCTTGAAATAATTTAACGAGAAAAAAAACATTTGAAAAAAAAAGCAGAGACACAACACACAGGGATTACTCACAACATTTAGGACATTATATAAAAGGTTTGTGAAAAGTTCTAACTGATGCAAATTTTATTAGCTCATTTAGTTCATACCATAAAATTATAGGTTAAACTAGTATATAGTATTTTGTCTTGTAAAATTTGAATTTTAAATCAACTTTAGTCTAAACTATAGGTTTAAACTACGTTCTCAAACATTCATGAGTTTGGTCGTAAGAGCATCTTCAATGTACTATTATATATAGGCGTTAATGCTAAATTTTGACATTTAAATGTAAAAACATTTTCCAATGTAGTATATTTTTTATGCTCAATTT
This sequence comes from Artocarpus hirsutus, assembly GCA_946598075.1. Classification (NCBI taxonomy): domain Eukaryota; kingdom Viridiplantae; phylum Streptophyta; class Magnoliopsida; order Rosales; family Moraceae; genus Artocarpus; species Artocarpus hirsutus. The sequence continues at coordinate 76,530 of CAMOHE010042623.1, read as the reverse complement.
ATTATATGTAAGAGCAGGCGTCAAATGTATTATTTTAATAAAAATAAAGCAAAAGAAATTTATATATATTAGCACATTAATTGTTAAAATAAGAAGAAAAGAGAAAACAATGACATAAATTTGGAGAAAATAAATATAATAAAAAAAAATTGTAATTTCTATGAGGGAATCATATTACAAAATTAATTTATTCCATGTTTGATTCTCTAATTCGGATAGCTTAACTCGTTTCTAACGGTGAGCACCATCCAAACTGTTATTTGGTCAATGCAAACTGTTTAGACTATTCAAACTAACATATTGTTTGGCAACGGTTCTCACTACAAACTCGGTTATAAACAGTGTAAAACTCTCACATGCTATAGTGACAATAAAAAAAATTGCTACAATGTAAAACTCTCATATGCTACAATAAACGTGGTTCTAACCAACGGTTCCCACCACTCTTCCAAATATCCTTTAAGTAAAACTCTATTTAAACTGTCAAATTAAGAGTTTACCTCCTCCTTGAACCATTTTTTAATAGTAAAAGCTATCATTTAGTCTAATCTTCACACATATCTAAACATAAATTAATATTTTATTTTATGTTTAAATTTACACTTTACTTGCATATCCAAACATCAGTTTTGATTATAATTTAAATTATATAGTTCAAATCAACTCAATAATTTTATCTAAAAAATAAATAAATGAGAGAATAAGAGAAATGTCAGATTTTTTAAAATTATTAATTCTAAATTTCATATATATTTTATTGAGATATTAGCAAATATAATATATTTTAAATGAGGTAATTAAATAAAAATGCCCATAATTTGACCTAAATATTATAACAACAAATCTAATCCTTTTTCTTCTTCTTCTCTCTCCTCTCTCCTCTCTTTCTTGGCAATGCTGTCTCGCACTCATCCCTTCTCCCACAACATATCCGATGCAACAACTCTAGTCCCAACCCTTCAACTTTGTTGTCATCGTCGGCCTTCACTCATTACTGTTATCCTGCGACAGATCTGAGCGACAACTCCAGTCTCGGCCCTGCAATGTCATCGTCGCCATCGGCACCATGCTCATGAACTCGTTGCTACACTCTCGCAAATAGATTTGGTGCAATAGCGTAGAACCCCGCAATGTCTTCATCGCCATCGGCCTAGCGCTCATACACTCGTCTCTATTCTTTTACAATAGCTTCAGTGCGACAATCTTCTTTGAGGCGATCATTTTCTTTGACACTATGATCTTCTCTAACGAATAAGGACAGATGACAGATGCGAGAAAGAGAGATTGAGAAGATAGACATACAAAAAGGAGAGAAAATGAGTAGAATTAGCAATTTTGAAATATTCAATGTTGATATTTAAATAATTGACATTTATTTTAATTATTTTTAAATGTAATATTTCCTTTAATTAGTTTAGTAAATTTGGCACTTACTACAAATTTTTGAAATAGTAAATTAACAAATTGTTACAATTGAAAAAATATAATAAAAGGATAACGAAAATAAAAATGAAATTTTAGAATACATACATACATACATATATATACATATAGACACACACATATTTGCTAAATGTGTATTCATGCACACCAAAACAGTTGAAGTCTACAACCAAAAGGCTGAAAGAGCCAAAAGCGAGCGACAGCTCCAGCTTGGAGTCCTACTTTTTTGGCATTGGCTTCAGTGAAGTCCTCTGGCGGGAGGCCGTGAAACTGGATCGAGAAGAGGGTACTGAAGAATTCAATGTTAAAGGAATGGAAGTACCTTTAGGTGCCATTAACTGTCCAGGGTCTTCTGTCCATAACCCAATCCTTATCAGCTTTTGATTCTTGAAGGTGAAGACGTCACGGATTTGGGCTTCTTCGTGGAGATGCCGCGTTGGGATACTGCTCCAAGCCTTAGCTAGTGAGTTTCCAACGACCACTTTTGCCCCCTTTTGTTTTGGTCACCGCCGACTCAAGTTCAATATATGGGGACAGGTCTCTGTCACCATCCACACATTTTAGTGCCTTTTCTTTGAAAAGAGCGTGGAAGTTTTTCTTCATCACCGATGGACGACTTTGAATCAATGATTAAGACCAATCAATAATTTAGACCTCTTCCTTTGGGCTTATATTTAGAATATATTTGATGTAGGGAACAAACATCTCATCCCTGTTCAACAAATAATAATAATAATAAGGAAATCTACAATAGTGCGACCCTTGCACTATCTGCAGTGTACAATCGTAAGGCTATAAAAGGCACAGAGTACACTATTGAACGGCTGGGCTTTGAGTCTTCTATGAATTCGGTTCCACCGAATATACAAAGCTGTAATAATTGCAACATTTTTGTATTATTATTTTGAGGTGATCTTGGTCTTTATGATATTTCAGAAACGTTATTTTAATGATAATCATTAGACAGTAGATTTTTTTTTTTTTTTTTTTTTTTTTTGTGGCTCTGAAAGGATGGGTATGTTTTTTTATTGTTTCTTAACTGGAGGGAGAAGAACTTTTTTTTTCCCCTATTAACAGAAGGTTTTAGAGAAATTTTGAAGCTTTGGAGGCATAGGATGAACTCAAACGCCTCCTCTTGCAAGACTCTGCTTCATATTCATCTCACCCTCAAACTCCAATACCTCACTCTTGTGTAGCCCAAAATGTTGAGTCTAACTCAGCAGAGTAGAAGGAAAGGCCAAAAGGCCCTCAGGGAGTGAGAATTGGCCAAGAGGCCGTGGTCTGGGGGCGGGGGTTCTTCAGGAGGGTTTATATAACGAAAATTTTCACTATTCACAATTTTTTTAATATAATAATAATATTAGTATTTTTATTTTATTTATTTTATATTATTTATTCCACCGCCAGGCGAATCAGCATTGAGCTGATTGATTATTTTTTTCTTCCTCTTCTCTGTGTTTCAGGGTTCCTGTTTTTCTTCGTAATCTAATGTGGTACGCTCAAGGGACAGACACGCGAGGACCATCAGATTCGATTCGCTTGCTGAAGACTAAAGGAACGGCCAGATCGAGTCAACGCACACCGAAGAAAACCTCTTGCCTTTAGACCGTTCGATGAATCAGCTGATGCTGATCTGACGGCTTAAAGTAAAGCTGCATTGAGAACGAGTGTGCTAGATCCGAAGCAAGTCTAAGACTCCCCTGACACGCGTCAGGACATGCAGACGGTCCAGATCAGTTGGGCGGTACGATCCGACGGCCCTGGTGATGCCACGTGCCTTCTTTTGATTTTTCGTAATTTTTTTTAATTTCTTGAGCATTTGAGGTCCCGTTTTGTCTTTTTTTTGTCTCATTTTGCTCTTTTTTTTTTCATAAACTTAAAATTAATAAACACATTAAAATTAATTATTTTACAAATAAAATATTTACAAAAATTATTAAAGATATTTATTTTACAAGAAAACATATAAAAATAATAACAAACTTTTAAAATTTTAGTCTCTTTCAGTTTGACATAGATATAATTTTTAAGATTCGAAAATATTTTTAGAAATTACTAAAAATATAATAGAACATATTTACAAACTAAAAATTTATTTGCAAATACTTTAAGACTAAAAATAAAATCACATAACCTTACTTTTGTGGCTTTAATTATTTACAAACTAAACACATATTTAACATATCAAAACAGCTCTAAAATTTACTAAAAATATTATTAAACATAAAAACATACTAAAAACATATCATTAGACACATTTACATACTGCAAAAATAGGTTTTTTAATCCATTATTTATAAAATTGTAGATTTTATCGTAACATATTTAAGGTGTTTGGAAATGTAATAAAAATCATTGATTTGAATCATTTTTATTGTAACATATGAGAACTTTATATTGTAGCAATTTTTTTATTATTATTGTAACATATAAGAGTTTTACATTATTTATAAATGAAAAAGCAACAAAAACTATTTTTATCAAACAAATGATAATATATTTTTAGGCCATGACTGGCTTCTTTCTCAACAGTAGGTTTAAATCTAAGGTTAAATATGATTGCTTTTACCTTATGTTTGGTAGTGATTTTAATCATTTATTTTTTACCATAAATTTAATTATGAACAATATAAAATTTTCATATATTATAATAATAATAAAAAAATTATTACAATATAAAAATTTTATATACTACAGTAAAAATAGTTATAACTACTATTTCCTATCGTTCTAAACACTCTATTAGAGAAGTGATCCGAACTCTGCTCTTGCCTTTATTTATTTTTAATTTCCTTCTCTCTCCTTGATATTTTTTCAGTTTCTTTTCTTGTTCCTTCCTCTGGCGTCATCGTCCCACTGATCAAGCCTCCGATCCTGTCTTGCCTCAGGTTTGTTTGTTCTTCTCCTCCCTCTCCCTTTCCTTTTATACCTTGGGCTTCTCCTATTCTTGGGATTTGCTTCGTTCTTGAAAGGGATCAATCAGGAATTAAAAAACTTCTTTTTAGTCCTTAATCTCATCTTAAACTTGATAATAACTGAAGATGTTACGTGGGATTGTATTAAAATATGAAAAAACTATGATAATCCATCCCAAGTCGCCCCCAGCCCCCAGCCCCCGAGACCCCAAGATCACCCCCCTCCCGACCTCTCAACCTCGCTCCGTCGCCAGCTCCAACCGCCGATTTTAGCAATGGTAACGTTGTTATTTGGGTTTTTTTGGGTCCTTTTTTGGGTAAGTAGTTATGAAATTTGTGAATTGCTGTGATGATGATTATGGATTAATTAGTTTGATTTGTGAAATTTGTTAATTTTCAGTTTGTTGGAATTAAATATTTTGTGGAATCAGTTAGTGTAATTTGTGAAAGTAGTTGGTTTAATGTGTGAAATTTGTTTGTGTGCTTGTTGACTATGGATTAATTTGTTTGTGTGATTGTTGATTATAAAATATGTTAGATTAGGTTCTTTTCATTTTGTTGGAATTAGTTTGTTTTGCTTTTGTTGATTATGGAATTAGTTTCATTTTGTGATTCTTTTGTATGATAAGTCTGCACAAAGAATTGTTATCTTTGTGTTGACTTTGGAGATATAATTGTTTCATTTTAAACGTTAAAAATGTAATTTTTCAAAAATAACATTTGCCATACCATTAGAATGAAACAACATTTTTAATCCCCAGCCGTACAGCCACCCTTGGCCTGCCCTTGTGCGATTCCCCTAGTAGAGCTGAAGATTTGTAAGCCAAACTCCTCCTCTGTGCTTGCTTTTCTATTTCTATTTTCGTTTGTTTGTCTGTTTTAAGTTGCTATTTTTGTGGTGGAAAACTGAAGTCTCGTCTTTGAGGAGGAGATGTGAGCGTTTCTGTTAAAATTGTTCATTTCCCTTTTTTTGCTGCTTCAATTATGGGATGGGCTTTCTCATAGATTTTACAAATCTCAAAATGGCTTGCTTTGCTTTGGAATGTAAATCTTAGCTCATTGGTTACTAATAATGGTTGTGGTAGGATTTCGCCGTTTGGGTTAATACATGTTTGTTATAATTTGCAAAAATGGTTGCCTTGTAAAGATGAGATTGAGACATTGAAGAGTGGGAACAATGGAGTGGAAATGATAAACAGTCCTATTTGGGTAAAAGAGTAAATAGTAGAGTGGCAAGAAGGAGGAGATTTTCGTTAATGTTAGGCGCAAGCTTGCGGTTGTTGACCATAAGAATGAAAAAGAGTTGAAGTTGGGTTAAAGATTATTGAAGCTTTGTGTTTAAAAGTTTTCTTTGAAGTTTAAACTTATGAAATAGAAATTAGTTTATGGAATTCGTTTTATTGTGGATTTGTTGGTATTTGATTGATTTTTTGGAATTGGTTGATTATTGAAAATTACTATTGTGATTTTTTTGTTGATATTGGTGAAAGTAGCTATTTTGATTACTTTGCGTGTTTAGCTGTTTGTGATCTTTTTTTGATTATTTTACAATTGTTGGAAAATTGATATTAGTTTGATTAGTTTGATATTTGTTGTATATTGGTTATTGGGTTGTGTGATTACTTGGATACTCTGTTCATGTTTGTTAGAATTGTGATCTTCACTTGATATTTATTGGAAATTAATATGATTATGGTGTTTGCTTTTTATTATTTTTTTCTCTAATATCAAAACTGCAAGCAATATGACCACAACATTCAACTGTGTATTTTAAACTCAGTAATTTTTATCTTTATATTATGACTTATTTTGGAATATTGAATGATAGATTATGTACTCTGCTTCATTGAGATCATCTAAGACAGTTTCTCATGTAAGCAATTTTTTCCCTCTCCAGGTTCAAGTATAAAATAGGAAAAAGAACATTAAAAGAGAGGAAGTTGGATTTGTAGCTTTGTTACACGTTCCAGTTCTTTATTGTTGTTCCCCATCCTTGTAGAGGACGAGGGATCGGTGTCAGTTTTTGGGTTAGGCTTTCTGTTGCTCCTTGATGGTCAAGAATGGCCAAAGTCAGGGACAGGACTGAGGATTTCAAAGATGCTGTGAGGCACACTGCTCTCTCTGTGGGATATGACGAGGTTTTGATAATTTTTGAGCCTTGGGTTTCTTGTTATTCATCCTTTATTGAGGAGATAGTTTGGTGATCATTTGTTGCTTTTCGCAGGCTAAATTGGCAGCCATTTTGGCAAATTTTATCATCCACAAACCTCGTCAAAGATCACCTTTCACTAAAGCCGCTCTCAAAACAGTATGTAACGTGTCCCATTGCCACTAGTTGCCTACAGTCTGAACAGATTTCATTGATATAAATTATTTGCTCGTGTTTGATGTGTTTCTTTCAACGAATTAGCTTGAAAGCATTGGGACGCTGGAACAGTTTATGCTGAAACATCGCAAGGATTATGTTGACCTGCATCGAACCACTGAACAAGAGAGAGATAGCATTGAACATGAAGTAAGTCTAAATTTGGCGTTTTTTCTAGTGCAATTTTGTGACATAGTATTATTAATATTTTGTAAATGATATCTAATATGATACTGGAATTTTACAATTTGGACTTCATTCTTCTAAAGCGAGCAAAATGTTTTAGTTGGTTAAACAAGTTTGTACATGGTTAGATCTTATCTTTCTTTATTTATATCACAACTTTGTAAATGCCAATATAGTTTATGCTTCATTAATCTCTGAGTTTTAATTGTCAAATCCAATATGGCACGCGTGTATGCCATTTAATTCATACAGACTGCTTGTTGGGTGCTTAATTTTCGTTTAACTGTTGTCACCATATTAAATGATTTGTAGCTAATATATATATGTTTCTCCTTTTGTTTTACCATGTAGTTTCTGTATTTTCACAATGCACTCATAAATGAAGGTGCACAGTTTCCAGGGGTTGGGGTTTTCATTCAGTCATCAATTGTATGCAGGTCAGTGCCTTTATTAAAGCATGCCAAGAACAAATTGATGTTCTAAAAAATAGCATAAATGATGAAGAAGTGACTTCGAAAGGCTGGCTTGGCATTAGGGCTGATAAATCTAATGCTGATACGGTAGCACACAAACATGGGGTGGTAGGTTTCCATTTGTATCCTATCTTTTATTCATATTATTAATTCTTGTCTATCTATGTCTAGCACGGTCAGTTCGAGGGCACAAAAACGTGCTCTTTGCCACCTTAATTATGGTGGTCTACGGTAATAGAATCTTGCCGTGCTTTTGTAATATCTCATTAAGGCATTATTATTTAGACATTACAGGCTAAAATTTTAACTTTTTAATCCCATAAACAGAAAAACTAATGAAGCAAATGACTGTTATATTTATATATACATTTTTTTTTTCTTGAATGCAGGTTTTGAGTTTGAGTGAGAGACTTCACTCTATTACATCCCATTTTGATCAGCTGAGAGCCATACGCTTTCAAGATGCCATCAGTAGGGTTACACCGAGAAGAAAATTCAAACAGGTTATCAAGTCAAGTTCTGAAGAAACATCTAAATCAAACAATTTAGACTTCAGAGAACCTGCTCAATTTCAAACTGAACCTCTGAAAGTTCAGCAACAACTCTTGGATGATGAAACTCGTGCTCTTCAGGTAAATTGCAGTATTGGAACTTCAATGGTGTCTCTTTTGTTCTTTTTTTGTGTTTTTCTGTCATATTGTTCCTATATTGCTCCATCTTGATTTGTAAGTTTACCTTAAAATTGAAGCTGCTTGTTGCCGCTATTGTTGTTGATTTGCAGGTAGAGCTAAGTAGTCTTCTAGATGCGGTCCAGCAAACAGAAACAAAGATGGTGGAAATGTCAGCACTAAATCATCTTCTGGCCACGCACGTTTTGCAACAAGCTCAACAAATAGAACAACTATACCTGCAGGTTAGACTCCCGACATATTTTCATTCATTTTTCTTGTAGCTTTTTGCAATATAAGGTTCTCGGGATATGCACTCACGTGTGAACCTTGTTATTTTTTTGCCTGATGGCTAGTTTGTGTTTGGAATTTGCTGAAGTTTCTATTTTCAATTGTAATACCCGTGTGATTTGTTAAAAGTAATATTTTGTTTGTTAGATTTGGAAAGAATGTCACTTCTGTTTACTTGCAAGTGTGACTCTATGCGGTTGTTCTGTTGGGATATAGGGATGATTGTTTTTAAACAAATTTAAAGGAGCTACATGTTTAATTATAATGCTGTCCACATTGCAGTGAAAATAAAGATGAAGTATATTACCCATCTAAAACAAAAACTCAAAATAAAATAATATAATAAGTAAAGTAAAATAAAAAAAGGCCACCAAGAGAAAAGAGTAAATAAAAAAAACCGTGGTAGTGTTTGATTTCAGAGATGCTGTTGAGCTACATTACACGGGTAGCGAACCTGGTTGTGCCATTGGGCTTCATCCATGGTACCAAATAAATATCTGAAATTTAAGAATGTAACGAATCAACGAAAGAATTTCTTAATGGCGACTACTATAAATTGGTTATGGTGTACCTTGCCTTTTGTTTGCCATCTTGTTGGAGTAGTAGTGTAGATATTTTGCACTTCATCTTTCTCGATGAGCATACAGCCTAGGACATGGATTTAAGCTTGATGTTCAGAATCTACCCTTTTAAGGATTGCACGAGGCTTGGCTTTTATAACTTGCAACATGCAAATCTAAGTCCTTGTCTGCGAAGCGCAATCTCTCTCCCGATATAGCCGTAGGATTACTTTTGTCAGACGATAAAAATACGAACATCATTACTTTGATTTTGTATGCTAAAGATGGTTTAGCAGTGATATTTCATTTTGAAAGATTAGCAATCTTAATTGCATTTACCTTCTAAGTTAACAAGTTTTCATGTTTGCATAGTTTGCGGGTTTTTTAATCGTCCATTAAACAAAATGTAAGCAGAAGGTGCTTTTGAAATTGTTTCTCATTAGGACTCGCGTTCTTTTGGAATGACAGGCAGTTGAAGCTACAACGAATGTAGAGCTTGGTAACAAAGAACTGTCCCAAGCTATCCAGCGGAATAGCAGCAGCAGGACGTTTCTATTGCTTTTCTTATTTGTCCTCACCTTCTCTATTCTATTTCTTGATTGGTATGGTTAAATTACATTACTCTTGTACCCTCACCCAAAAAAAAAAGACAAAAAATCTATGGTAGACTGAAAAAAATAGGGGAAAAATATATATGGGAGACTAAAAAAAAGAAAAAAAAGAGGAGGAAAGTGCGGATCTTACTTGTGTGTGGTTTGATTGTTTTCCGCTACTTTCGTGTTTCATAAGTTTGAGCAATAGCCATGTATTGGTTTTCGATGATATAATCTTTCGTAGTGTATATTGGTAAAAAAATGTAGGCAAAAAAAAGAGAATATGATTAAAAGGGAAAGGGCTTTTTACGGATGCACTATTTGTGTGTTACCAAAGTAATAGTCCCCCGCTTAAAAAAAGAAAAGTATGACAATACCCCTAGGCTTAATTTTGTCAAGTTTCGAGAGTGTTTTGTAATCAAGTCGAAACTTGAAGTTAAAACTTAAACACAATAGTATGTAAGAGTTTAAAACTGTAACATATTTTTGTTTTATATTATAACATATAAAAGTTTTATATTGTAGCAATTAAAATTTTGACGTATGAATGTTGTTTTTAAACACTCTCTTAGATATAAAAAATGTAGGCAAAAAAAAAAGAAAAAAGAATATGATTAAAAGGGAAAGGGCTCTTTACGCATGCACTATGTGTGTTTTATCAAAATAATAGTCACCCGCTGGAAAAAAGAAAAGTACGGTAATACTCTACGCAAGATTTTGTCAAAGTTTAGAGAATATTTTGTAATCAAGTTGGAACTTGAAGTTAGAACTTAAACATAATAGCATGTGAAAGCTTTAAACCGTAACATATTTTTGTTTTATGTTATAGCATATGAGAGTTTTATACTGTAGCGGTTAAAACTTTGATGTTTGAACTTTGTTTTTAAATACTCTCTTAGATATGAAATCATTATTGATTCAAAACCTAGAAACCTTAAATAAGTCTAAAAACACAAGCAAAAGTCGTGCCAAACAGATTCAAAATATCTCTAGAATTAGCTTTTTTAAGGTATGAAAAGTTCACAATGACCATGATTTTCAGAGTTATAACCCGTGATGTCTGGCGACATTGACATATTTGAGAAACACTGTAATTCGCGGCTGCTGCAGATGCCACAAGGGAGGGGAAAGGGAGCTAGGGAGGAGAGAGAGGCGAGCATATTTTGGGGTTTTTATTCTGAATATCTCATGAGATAAACGTATGATATTCTTTATTAATTTTTAATCCAAATACTTTGTTTTGCTCTTTTTTCCTTATTGTAATTTATTTTTAGGCTTTTGTTGTGAGCTAGAAGTTGGAACCACCTTGCTAACAACTAAACGTTAAACTGAATTTTTAATAGAATGATAATACAAAACAAATAAACTTTAATAGAAAGATACTGGTGCTAAAACCTAGGACTTCAAATGAAATGTTGCACTAACAACCTATGCTTTGACCTATATTTCCTAGATAGGTTACGTGATCATAATGGCCTTGACGGGCGCAATCTTAGAGGTCGTTTGGTACAAGGATTCGCAATGATGGGATTTAAAATTTTATAATTTGAGCTGTGAGTTCTAAATATGTGATTTAAATTGTAATTTTGAACTGGTGTTTGGAATGTAATAGTTTAAAATGAAAATAGAACATCATATCAAGTTTAAAAAGGATAACTAGTATTTAGAAAACTATGACTTTTAAAGGAAAATGAAAATAAAAATAGTTTTTACTTTAGAAAATGGTTCAAATGTGAACTGATAGGGGGTGGGCAAGGTTTGGATTGTAGGTATTTTGGTTGGTTTAAAACCATCTCCATGGTTTAAACTAGTCTTGGTTATTATTCTATTAAAAGCCAAATTGAACTGCCTTTATAATTTGAACTGGCCTAAACTTGTGCACCAAACACCACATTAATTTAATTTTTTTTCTTATTTATTGATCTTTTTGGTTGGTTGCAAGTTTTATTTATCTTTTTGACTGGTTGCAAGTTGGAACCACATTCTCCATTCATTTGTATGAAGAATCTCAATAATGGTACTTCTAACGTAAAATATGCGTGCTGAATAATAAAAACCTTAACTTCTAATCACCTAATATAAATAAAATACAAGAAAAAACTATATGCTTTTACCTAGACCTTTTCTGAGCGTGTTGTGATGATGGAGTTTATTAATTACTCCAACACAAAAACAATACGCGAATCAACATTGATGGTAAGATTACCGTGGAGGTAGGAATCCTTCCCTTCCGAGGGGGTGGGGGTGGAGCCATTGATAGTGTAGTGAACGACGGAGTATGTTGCAATGATTGGAGCTAGTCAATAGATGAGAAGGTTGCAGTCCTTGGAAGAAGTTGGTGACAAGTTTGGAAAGAGTGTACCACATTATGATAGTCATTTAACAAAGAATCTTGTTTCACTACTACAAAGTAAGTCTTTAGTGACGACAAAAACTTGTTGGAAAAACCTAAAAGTCATCGGGAATAGTTAGTTGCAAAAACTTTTTTTTGCAACAATATAGTGTTGTCGCAATTGTATTAGCGACAACAGTCGTCGCAAAAACTTCTCTACAATTAAGTCGTCAGTTGTTTAGTTTGACTAAAGTGGAGTAAATTTTTTATGACGACATTTTCAAAACATGTCATCGTAGATTCTTACTTGGATGCTGACATTGAATCTTTTTTGCAATGACATTTTTAAAAAAATCGTCGCTAATATATATATATATATATATATATATATTTTGCGGGATGACATAGTTGTAGCAAGTACCTTCCTTTTTTGTTTTTTGTTTTAAATATTTAAAATAAATTAAATTTATTTTTAATAATTTTTATTAAATTTTTAATTTGTTATTTTATTAATAGTAAAATTTAGTAATTTTATTAATAGATTTTACTACAATATATGTAAAATATAACAAAGAAAATTAATTAATATTAAAAAACACAAATGATAATAAATTGTTTCATTAATAGAATAAAACCAACATAATGTGTGAAAATATTAAATAGTGTAGATAAATAAAAACAAAATACAATCTAATCCTCTAATATTATAAATGCAAGCACATTGTCTATTCGTTCATTTACAACTGGACCAGTACTTGAAACCCTTTCTCCTTCACCATGGTGAATCCATTTAGCATACGTTGTATTAAAACCAAATCGATGTATGTACACTCTCATCGTTTTTGTTGACAGCATGTCATGATTTTTACACTTCAAATAAAGACAACTGATATGCTAGTTGAATTTGCAATTCTTTGCGACCTCAATAAAAGCAAACAAATCATTCCAATACTCATTTAACAACTGGTTCCTCACATAAATCCAACGCTTATCAATTGGCATTTCAACTATAAACAATAACAGGCACAATCATTAAAGTAAGTCATGTCCATGTATGCATACATGCGATTCCAGACACCATCTTTACTCCAAACCTACAGGGTAAGGTTCTATCTTATTTAGTATTGTAATTTACGCATTATGTCACTCATCCCACAAGGCCCCTTTTCTATAGAAATTTCGACAACATCTTCGTTTAGTTATCCTAAGTGTGCTATTAGACGCATACTCGAGGAACAAAGGAAGACGTACTGAAACCTCTATCGAAGGCATGAGTGAAATTAAATTACAAACATGTAAATTATAATATCAAGCTGTCCAAATAGGACAATTCAAGCATTGGCTATTACATACAGATCCTCAAACGGGTCTAAGGTTAATTCATGCATGCACGTGCAAAATAAAAACATTAACCCGTACCTGCATATATTGTTCGTGTGACTATCTAGTTAATCACATATCAAACTATAGTTAAAAAAGACACATTTTTTTTTTAATTTTATGAAATCATATAAAATTTTATGATAATTTTATGTCCAATTTGTTATATTGTTTATAATTTTTGACAAATTTATATAAACAATAATATTATAATTGTTTTTTAGAATAATATTATAATTATTAAACTATAATATTTCATATTAATTTTGTTCATTACTTTATGATATCACATAATTCTAATTTAGATTTATTTTTTAGAACCATTCTAAAATAATATTTTTTTTCATTTTTATTATATTATTATTCTAATTTTTTTAAATCAAATAATATCATTTATTAGTTCATTAATTAATTTATGTCCATTTTTAAAGCTTTTAAATCATGTAATATCTTTTAATTTTTTAATTAATTAAATCATTAATTCTTCATTTTAGATTTTCATATACATATTTTAGTTTTTTAATTATATAACATCTTTTCATTAATTAAAATTTTCTTTTAATAATTTCAAGATTTTACATATTTCTTATTTCAAGTTTTTATTATTATCATGCATTATATTAACAAAATTCTCAACATAAACAACTAACTAAAACATAACTTAGTTCACTCAATAAAACAACTTAAATATAACTTAAACATAATAAAGACTATAAGAAAAAATTTAACAAAAAATTTTCATCAACAACAACTTTATATCAACAAAATTTCCAACACAAAACATATCATCAAAATCATCATTAACAAACACAAATAACAAAATCACAATGCATACCACCTTAATTATATCAAAAAAATAACAATCCAAATTTCTCAACATTATACAAATTTCTCAACATAACACAATCACGTTATAGAAATTTTTCAATATTTTTCATTTTTCAAAAATAAAAAAACTAAAAACATACAAATTCCAAAACCCACTAAATCAAGGGTTGGAAATTCAATGGGTGGCAGAAACACAATAGCAGTGACGAGCGGCAACAACCATGAGGATGGCGCAAGTGGCGGGAAGAAAAACAGGGAGAAACTTTGGCACTTTGAGGGAGTTTTTAGAAATTTTGGCAAATAGTTAATTCATTCAGCTATAATCCACTGGTATTTGCAACAACACGTTGTCGTAAATATGCATGAAATGACGCCAAATTTACTCGTACTAGATTACTAGTTGGCACCATTAACTATTTGCATGTCGTTGCAAATGTTGACGAACATTTTGGGGATTTGTTGCAACAATTTGTCATCGCTAATATCTAATATTATGTGACGATATGTCGTTGCTAATAATTTTTGCGACAACATTTACACAATAAATAAATTTTAGCTATTTGCGACAACAAGTAGTCGCAAATACTGAATTATTAGCTAATTTTTATTGTTTGGTTGAAATATTATAATTCTATCATGAATCATAATTTGTTTGTTTAATTTTACGAAAATAACCATTGTTTTAAATTAAAATGTAAATAATTATCTAATTAATGAACACATCTTTTCTTAAAGAAAAAATTTCCAAAAATATAGGACTTTCTTCGTTAAAAATTTTAATCACAATGTTAAGAACTTCAATATAAAAAGAAAAAGTTCAGTCACAAAATTCAAAAAATTGAAAGGCAGATATCTAAGGGCGGGGAATGATATTGCGGAGGGAGGAGGTAATGTTAGATTTGGGGGCAACGGGACGATGGTGTGGGATTGGGTTGTGACAAGCGCATGGGATTATTGCCAAGTCTGTATTCAAGAAGGGTATAACCCAATAATAAGGTTATTTAATGTGGCCAGTAATAAATTAGAGAACAGTTATAGTCCATATTTCTAAGTGCACCGACTGTGTACTAATTAGTCTATGTTTAGTTTGATTGAAAAATCAAATTAAAGTACACATTTTGTATTATTCTCAAAAAAATTACACATTTTGTATTAAAATGGATCGTGACATGGTCCATTAGGAAAGGGTTTTATCTTTTTATTTTTCATTTAAAAAACCTTAAGTCCTTCACATTTTGAAATTTTGAAATTGTTAATTTTTGTTTTTTTAGAAATTTAGTTTTTTCTTATTAAAATAAATCGTGATAAATATCATACCAATGGTCTATAAATTCACAATTTAAAAGTATAAATGTGATAACAATTTAAATACAAAATATTTGACTCCTCGGCTGCTATGCCAAAAGTGAGAGGACCTTATCCCCCCTCTTCCTTTTCTATCTCCCAAAGTCGCCACACAAGAGGTCCAATCAGAGGACTAATTGGAACCAAGGATGAGAATATCGATACTAGTAGAAATATCGATGTTTCAGTTTTACGAAAATTTTGGAGAAATTATTGATATTGGTGGAAATTTTAACAAAAATGACGAAAATTACATAACTTTATATTGAATATAACTCTATTACTTTAGGATTCGATAAACATTAAAAAGAAATATAAATAAACATGATTGACATAAAAACTTCATATTTTTTTAGATTTAATATTAAAAGAAAAATATATGAGGCTAAAATATGGTTGAGATCCTATATTGAATATTGATCTCTTAATAAGTTATTTAAATCATGCTAAATGTAGTTATGAACATGCCACATATATATAGGTTTGTTGACTTCTTTTTACTATATTTTTATGAATATAAAACTACGAGTTCTTGTAATAGTTTGTTTGATGTGGTGGTGGTATATTTGGATGAAGATAATTGAAAATTCTATAACCATTATGGAGTATAAAATATTAACAAATTATTTAATAACCCCAGCTGAAATTCATAGTTTTCGATATGAGAGAAATTCCTTTGAAATTTTACACAAATTACACTACAAATTTTTTGTTATCGACATTTGTACCCATATTTATTGATTTTTTTTTTGATATTCTAATGAAACCAATTTTACAGTGTAAAGATGTCTAGGTCCCCCCAAAAATCTAAAATCTTCACCAAAATTTCAAAAATTTCGATGAAATTGTCATCCTTCGTTGGAACTAATGTATCAATCTTCTTCATAGCATTATCCATTAGAAATGAGTGTTCTAGCATTTGGATGAGCTTTTAGATAACCCTAAATTATTTAGAGTATTTGGCAAATGAGTTAAAACTCATGAATTTAAACTTAAAAACTGTAGCATGTGGGAGTGATACATTGTAGCATATTTTTGTTTTACGTTATAGCATGTGAATAGTTTACATTGTTCATACTTCAAACTTATGAGTTTGAACTCATTTGCCAAATGCATGATTAGGTTATAAAAATGAAAAGAAAACATTGGAAAAAAAAAAAAGAAAAAAAGACTTTTACTCTTGACCATACTACGTAAAATATTGTCTTCAACTTAATGTTGGAATATCTAGCAGCTTTTTCTTTATTTCTTTCTTTTCAAGTATTGGTGCATGCATATTCTTTTTGTGTAGGTACCAATTATATAGGGATAACAATTTGTATCAGCGAGTTGTGTTTGTATCAGGTTGAGGCTTAACATGTACAAAAAATTTTAACACTAACACGACCTGTGACATGAACGAGTTAAGAAATCTTGACACCAACACAGCCCATCTTGACAGGGGTTGACCCGAATGTGAACCGCCCTGACCCTGGCCTATGTAACACACGGTCGTTAATCAACTCACAACCTGAAATCAACCAGCAACCTAAAATCTATCCGTGATATTTTATTACTTTAAAATTTTAATTTATGCACCAAAATTATATAAAAGTAATATCAAAATACATATTTTCTCAAAATTAAGTCAGTTCTATGCTACAAATATATCTATTTTAGTGTCAATTTATCGATATTATATATATGACATGTATTTTTTTTTATACTAACTTATAAAAAGACATGTTGTGTTCGTGTGGTGTTATAGTATGGTAATACCATATTGTCAGGTCTAGAATTATATATAAAAGCATATGTATATATTGATTTGATATCTCACAAATGCAACCTAAAAATAATAGAAAACCGTAAAAGGAAGACTGTTTTCAGTCACGACCAATGAAAAAGAATTATTAAAGTGCAGAATGGCCAATTTACAAATGACGAATGATCGTAACCGTATTAACTTGAAATTTTGTCTTAAAGTTAGTGCAGAATAATAATTCCCCGGAGGAATGCACCAACAGTACATATTTGTTTTAAATTGACTAAAAAAAATAGAATATTCGGTTCCGTTGGAAGTCCCTTAATCCATTATGGGTGATTCTAAACCTAACTTTCCCAAAGTGGCTAAGGAAGAAAAGTAATCGTGTGCTTTTAGAATTTCGTTTTCTTTCTTTTCTATTTTTGGAGAAGAGAAGTTGCATTAAAAAAAGTAAAAAAAAAAAAAATACAAGCATTAATACTGATGCGAATGATTTAATTATCACGAAAAGTGACTTGATCCTTAACAAAAACTGACAGTCAATTCTGATAAAGCTCAAAAAAGAAAATATATACTAAGTTTCGAACCAAAAAAAAAAAAACCGAAACTGACAAAGCAAGTATAAATGGCACATCGACCACTTTCAACTACACCAAATATAAAACACACATGTTTTTATTTTATGTTGCCTTTCCGGCTACTCTTCTTTGTTTTTCATTTATATTTTATTTAAATAATTAACGGTGCTGCCGTATTAGTGTTCCTCTCTTTTACTTGACTATTACACGTACTCCACTCCAGAAGTTTTGGCGCCATTTTTCCTTCATACGTGCTGCAACTTGAAGCAAGTAATTCTACATGCTACAGAGATGGTATATTCTTCTGCGCAGGCACGAGAGCTTCACCAGATTGTCCAAATAGCTTTATGAATAAGCAGGGCACTTGCCTAAACACCAGGAAGGAGCTTGGATTTCGGCCAAAAGAAAACATCAATAGGTTGTTTGATAAACAGATTGGAATTAAAAATTTTGATTTAAACACTATAACATATAAAAGCTTCATACTGCACTAACAACTTTTTGCTTTTGACTGTAGTTGTTGAGAGCTTATTTAACATTGTAGTTGTTTGGAACCATTTAGATCCAACCAACTTGCCAAATGCCTTCTTAAGTTAAAAATTAATGTTACAACCAATTGGGCACATTGTCTTAATAGGAGTGTGGGGTTGTCTATTTCCAAATTGATCAAAAGATATCTTATTTAGATTGTAGTAATGTTGATAAACTATTAAAAATTGTCATTAAAATACCACATTAGGCGATGGTTTTCCTGAAAACTGTGGCCAAATGTTGCAACATTCTATCTTCAAACTCGCTACAAATAATATTTGCTGATATCAATAGAGCACATTAAAGGACATCTACAAATTGTTGATAAATATATTATTGAGGACATTTTACGACTTCGATTAGACAGGAGTTTATGAATTGTGTACCCCTTTAAACCATCGTCTTATTCCCCTTTCTATTAGTGACTTTTGGTAACTGAAAATAATGAGTTATAAAGTTCACATTCAACTCTAGAAGCTGACATAGATAGTGACAAGACTAAAAGTATTAAAGTGACGTTGTACATCTATGAGAAATACGATCCTAATATGCTAAAAACATTATGCATATAAAGATCACGAATGGAAGCGTACAAATTTAACATATCTCCAGCCATTGCTTCGACTGTGAGATTCAAGTCAACTATCGACAGTTGTTCCACTAGTTTGGATGCTTCTATCACTCAAACACTCAATACGATGGTATATGTACTAGATAGAGAGAAAGGTGATGGGGACCAATTCAAAGAATGTTCAACACATGAACAAAAGTTTTCTCTGTACGTGAAATCCTTCCATCAAGGATTTTTTATACAAGTTCTAAAAATGAGTTACCAAGGAAAGGTTTTATTGTAGTTTAATGGAAAAATAAATATGAGACCATAATGTTGCAATGGTTACAAATTCTTACAATCAATATGAAATTGAAACTGAAACCATTTATTCACAAATGGTTAGAAGAAAAAACGTTCATTCTCCCACTTGGTCTTCATATTTAACCTAATATCCATTAAACCCAAACTTTCAAGAAACAAATACATGAATCATGGCAATAGTTTCTCTAAATATGAGTATTATCTTCCATGTATTACTATGTATTATTTCTCAGACTTTATTCCTTATATGGTAACTTAACTTTATGAATAAACCCAATGGTTATTCTTGGTTCTACTAAATGTGAATTTTCCTCTAATAACTTTGTGCGCAAATCAAATATGAGAAAACATCACAACTGAATAAGAGTTTCATTAAGGTTGTATACTGTATGTACAAACAAATTACATTATGGAACCAAGTCCTATCTAAACTACATGATCCTTAAATGACTTTGGTGGCATTCCTTTTGGCAAAGAATCTACTATCATCAATTCAGTGCTTATATGCTCTATGATCACTTTATTTTCCTTAATGCGTTCCCTTATGGCTAAGTACTTAATGTCGATGTGTTTACTTTGACTGCCACTCTTATTATTCTTAGCCATAACGACAATAGCTGAATTGTCACAATATATTATTAATGGCCTAGACATAGAATCTACAATTTAAGGTCTGACATGAAACTCTTCAACCATACACCATGCGAAGTAGCCTCAAAACACGAAACGAACTCTGCTTTCATAGTGGAGGTAGCAACTGATGTTTGCTTTCCACTTTTCTAGGATATAGCTCCTCCAACTAGCATAAAGATATAACCAGATGTTGTTTCCATATGCATAGCGATGCTTGTGGACCTATGAACATCCAAGCACGAAGAGGGTATGAGTATTTCGTCACTTTTATTGATGATTACTTAAGGTATGGGTACATGTACCTAATGCATCACAAAAGCGAATCATTTATCAAGTTCAAGGAGTTTTGGGCAGAAGTGAAAAAGCAATTGGGTAAACTTATAAAGACACTTTGATCTGATTAAGGTAGTGAATACCTTTATGATGAGTTTTTGGGACGCTTATTAGAGAACATGATACTATCACATTTGATTGCGTCGGGCACTCTGCAGCAGAATGACGTAGCTGAGAGAAGAAGTAGGACTATGTTGGACATGGTTAGGTCTATGATGAGTTATTCATCATTGCCTTTATCTTTTTGGGGATATGCACTACAAACCATACGTTATCTTTTGAACAATGTGCCTTCAAAATTGGTTCCTAAATCTCCTTACGAGTTGTGGACGGGGAAAAAGGCATCCTTAAACCATATTCGCATATGAGGATGTCCCGCTCATGTCCTGTTTAAGGAAGCGAATAACTTAGAAACACGTTTGGAAGTTTATGTGTTTGTAGGATATCCAAAAGAGACTAAAGGAGGTTATTTCTATAACCCAAAGGAAAATAAAGTCGTGATTTCAACTAATGTAACTTTCCTTGAGGAAAGTTACATGAACGACTTTAAACCTCGAAGCAAAATGGTGCTTGAGGAGTTGATGAGTGATTCGATTACTCCAGGGGTTCCAAATGAAATTGTTCCAATTAGTGTAGAAAAACCAACCGAACCTGGACAACAACCTAAGGGGCTTGGCCGTAGTGCGAGGATCGAGCATCAACCCGAGATTTGGCAAATGAATGTCAAGACGGCTTTCTATATGGCTATCTTGATGAGTCCATTTATATGGAACAGCCAGAAGGGATCAAGGCTATGGGTCAGAAGGGTAAGGTTTGTAAGCTGCTAAAGTCAATTTATGGACTTAAGCAGGCTTCCCATTATTGGAACATAAGATTTGATCAAGTGATCAAGACTTATGGGTTTGCATAAAATGTAGACAAACCATGTGTTTACAAACACATTAAGGATGGGAAGGTGGTTTTTCTACTACTCTATGTAGATGACATTCTGCTAATTGGCAATGACATTGGGGCGTTGTCATCGATCAAATTATGGTTGACCAAGTAGTTTGGCATAAAAGACTTGGGTGAAGCTAATTATATTCTCAGTATCCAGATCTTTCGGGATAGGAAAAACAGAATGATAGCTTTATCCTAAGTAGTCTGCATAGATAACATTCTCAAAAGATATGCAATGTAGGATTCTAAGAAAGGTAGGCAACCATCTAGGTCTGGAATTACTCTTTCTAAGAAAGACTCACCAAAGTCTGATGAAGAAAGAGAATACATGAAGAAGGTGCCTTATCCTTCGGCAGTAGGTAGTCTCATGTATGCCATACTTTGCACACGATCAGATATTAGTTATGCGGTCAGGATTGTAAGTCGATTTCAATTGGATCCAAGATCAAACCATTGAGTTGCGGTCAAGTATATTTTCAAGTATCTGAGAATGACTCGAGGGTATATGCTTGTGTGTTTAGGTGAGGATTTAACACCTCTAGGATACACTGACTCAGATTTTCAATCTTGTATAGATCAGAGAACATCGACTACTGGTTTTATGTTTAGTCTAGGCAACGGTGTCATTGTTTGGAAAGTGTCAAGCAAGATTACACTTCGGATTTAGCAATGGAGGCAAAGTATGTGGCAGCTAGTGATGCTTCCAAAGAAACAGTGTGGCTCTACAAGTTCTTTGAGGATCTTGAGGTAGTTTTTGATATGGATAAGGAGGTATCGCTATATTGTGATAATAGTGCAGTGATAGCTAATGCTAAGTAACCAAGATTTCATAAGAAGAGTAAGCATATTGATCAGAAGTATCATGTGATAAAGGACTTCGTAGAGACCGGGCATATTGCTATATGCAAAATCACATCCGAGGACAATTTAGCTAATCTATTCACAAAGACACAAACTGCAAGAGTTTTCGAGAGGCATGTGGAAGCTATGAGGATGCAGGATTTGTCATATTTTCTCACTTAGTGCAAGTGGAAGATTGTTAGACATGTATGCCCTAAGGAGTAAAAATATAATATGTTTTTGGAGACATTTTTATCAATAAAGAATTATTTATCATACATATACCAAATTATTGTCCTCTTTACATTCATATTTGTTGGATGGATGGTAAGCAAATGAAAGTCTAAGACTGTCAATCTAAACCTTTAAAATTAGGCATGTGATAGATAGATTATGCGAAAGACATGATTCTAAAGGTGATAGTCTAAATTATAAGATCTGCAATTAAGGGAATAAAGTTAGACGCTTTATTCATGCAAAGATTGTTATGTTGTCTATATTCCCAATGAGAGATGGTTTATTTTGACCATCGAAGGTGGACTCTGCGAATAGAAACATTGGTGCATTATCATAGGTGACGTATTGGATCAAGACATAAAGTGTAATTGATTTGCATTAATAATTCTGTCTCGACAAATTAATTCACTTTTGACAATCATATGTGTTGTATCTTAATCTTGAGATGAATAGTAGGCCAGTTGTCTTAACTCATGTCTTTTGATGTACTAAAGGGTGATATCCACAATTCATGTTGGTACGCATACCGGTATGTTGGAGACATGACTCTTGATAGTATAAACTTATTATTCATAGATACAAAATCTATAGCTCTTCTTTAGGAGTCATTGATATCCTCTTATATGCATTATCTTATAATTGGAAAACAAGAGTGCTCAACCATTTGGATATATAGGTGTAATCAAATGGTATACAGTCTTTGGATGGTAAGTTTTTCGATGGTGAGATAATGGAACGTAAGAAAAAAATAATCGGGAAGGTAAGATATAATTTATTCTTAAGCCGATTATGGATTTTCTATGGGGATACGATACATTATGATATGTCATAGGGACTTAGCTATTTGGGCTTCGTAATTCTATAAAGCTCGAGAGTATAGCTCTAAGCATTAAGTGGAGTAGTGTTAGAGTTGATAATTATGAAATGTATATATGAAATATTGGGTTTCATAATTATAGAGAGCTTCATAATTATCAGGAGCTTGAACTATATAGGTCCATTAGGTCCCCTTTGGTAGCTCATAATAAATCCTGTAACAATACGGCGTGCTTTTCTAATAAATTGGTGACTTATGTTAAATTATCAGTTTGGCTGAAATTCAATAAGATCAAATAATTCATGTCTGTTTATCTGTTAAATTAATTTTGTAAAAAATTAATTTAAGATAAACTTGTTGAATTATTGGAAATATTTATTTTTCTAGAGATTATTTAGATATGGTTGCTTTAATCAGATAATTTCTCTATTGGATTATTTGAATTAAAACTGAGCTTTTTTCAAAGAATCTCGGGTGAAAAATAAAAGATTCATAGGGATCATTTATCGTAAATTTGGCAGACCGATCTTCAAGTTTGGCCTGGCGATGGAGTACCTCTCAAAGTGCTTGTCCTTTCTTTTCATCACTTGAAACCCTTAAAAGTTTCCTTCACAATAATCCATAATACATCCCATAAAAATCATTTCAAAACTTGTACAAAAACCCAAAATCACAATAGGTAAAGTTTTGAGTTTTACCTTGAAACTCCTTAATCTTTCTTTAGAACTCTTGTTCTTGAATTCTTAGATGATTTGGAGGCTTAAATCATCAAAATTTTGAGAGAGAAAACCATAGGGATGAGCAGTTTCTAAAGGAGGAAAATGGGTGAAAATTTGATGACTTTTTCAAATTTGTTCCTCAAAAATGCCCTTAGGTATTTATAGAACCAAAGCTAGTGGCCTAATTGCAAATAGAAAAGGTGGCTCCTACACACATATCACAAATGGTTTCTAGGGCAGGGATGTGGATCTTTTTCTACCTTTAAAGTGCCTTCCATTTTTTTCCTTTCCTTTAAGGCAATATAAAATAAAGATGACAATATTTGGTCTTCTTTTACACCTAAATAAAAGCTTGGCTCAACTACAAAACCAAAACCAAGTATGTCATACATGAGGTGGCTAAATTTTCTACCTTTTCTGTGTAATTGGTGGGTTCCACATCATCCTTTAACAATCTAATTTTATACTGATAGTATTTTTCTTCTACTGTTGGTACACTTCTTATATTGCCAATCTCCAAACAGTATAATTCATATACTACTTAACTTTATATAGTCTAATTTCTACACTGCTTAACTTTATGCAATATAATTTTTGCACTGCTTAACTCTATCATTATAATTCTTATACTGTGTTATTCTATTACTACATAATTTTCTATATTTCTATATGGTATTTTTCTTAAACTATATTTCTATTTCAAAATCTATTGTAACATATTCTGCAACAATTAAGCTTTCTAGCTTATTTTTGTTGGGTTTTGCGATTCAAATAAGCAATGAAAATCAAAATTAATTCCCACAAAACCCTCGCAAGATCCATGCAATTCGATTAAATTGATAAGAAAGTCATAGAATCTTACCAAGATGACAAAAGGGGCAAGATTGCTGGAAGGAAGAGAGCGGGTACACTCCGGTGACACCCTAACTCGAGCTTTTCATATTCGGGATCGGATTCAGACGTTGTTACTCAGAGCAACGCCCTCTGCAAGTATCTACACTAACAGACTCTCTCAAAAACTAAACTAATGTGCTAGCACCTTCTTCTTACATTAAATGACTCTTTCTAATTGTAGGGTTTTTAATGTTTTTGCCTTTTAGAATAAGAGAATGCCTTTTCTCTTCTAATTCCACCAAAAACCCTAAAATATATATATATATATATATTGACTTCACGAAAGAGTCAGATTTTAACTAGGGTAAGCTGTAATTTAAATATGATTCATAGAATCTAGACAATGTCAGATTTAATGAACCTAGACATATCTAGTACATCGAATCTGGACATTATCAAGTTCATTGAACCTAGATACAGTAAATTCCAAATTTGTTTTTTGGTTTGTTCTAAGTGTGTGACCCTGTAGGTTCACATAACGTTGGTAGTGGGCTTGAAATTCTATTTCTGACCCACAAATCATAAGTGGCCTCTAGCAAGACATTATAATTACGCAAGTTATACGAATGTCAATAATTCGATATAACCTAATATACAATATGTATTAAAGTCCTTTTGTCACTAGATACCTTGATTGAACATAAGGCATGGTTTATGTCATTCTAATACTATTCAATCATATTATTTCTCAATCTTAAGTAGACTGATATTGATAACCCTGATCAATTCATTCCAGTATGGCCATACATTTTTCTTCAGTCTAACTTATTGAGGGGCCATTAGATATCTTTCTCATAATAAATGAGAGACAAATTCCTTCTTAATCATGCATATTCCTCACATGATTTACTCTATATCCAACAACAATCCATTCCATTATCCTGTTAAAGATAATATTAGAATGTGTCAAAATATAAAACTTGTTACGTAGGAAACAATGGTGATTTTAGGTCAGAGGACTAGGATAATACTATTGTGATAAGAATCACTTATGACAATTATCCATGCAGTATTCTTATAATGGGTCGATCTAATACATCATTTCTCAAATATGTATCTATGAGTTGACTTAGTATCTTATACACATGATTAGTAAAACATAATCATCAGTCAAACTTCATACTAGTTTTCATTCATTATTATCCCAACAATAATGACTAACTAGGGATAATTAAGAATAGAATTCAATTTTTACCTAAGAGTTTTACTATCAAGTCACATACTTGATGACTTTAGGCAGAATTAACTATTCATGGAATTAAAATAAAATACAATAATAAAAATGCCTCTTTATTAATAAAATGCAAATGTAACGAAGTCAAAATGTAGTCATTACATAATTGACCTAGGGCACATCACTAACAATTTTTCCTTTTGCTAAACAATTAACTCACATTTCTTATAATTCATACCTTCCGTAGGACTATGGCATAATTTTTAATATTAAAAATCTCATTTTCATTTTTATGGAATTTATAATAAAATCATATTGAAATAATAATTTTCATAAAAAAGCGTACCTTAAATTCTTAACAAATTTTTTAGCATAAAATTTAGTTTATAAAATTTCTACTTAAATTACTTAACATAAATCCTTAATTATTGCATATGTAATGCACTAAAAAAATTTCTCGCATGTCACATCGTCGTTGTAGACCTCCATATTCTTTTCGATTTGCTATTCAACATTAGATTCACTAACCTTTAATAGGTGGTTCTAGCATTTTTAAGGCCAAAGGGCATGACCTTGAAATAAGCTGGCACGTCAAGCTATTGTGTCTAAACCACCCGTCATGTACAATGATTTGCGTGAAATTTTTCATGCATCATGCAACATAGCAATGGACAATGACTCTCCTACCCTCTCTTCTCTGGTGTAGTAGTCCTCCGGCTGTGGCGACTAGATAGTGGATCTAGGGATTCGAAATTAGGGTTTGGGTTTTGGGACACTTTTGGAGTTTTTAACAATCTAGGAATTATTTTAAAATGGGTTATTAACACTAATGCCTCCTAAACTTTAGAACCTCCCTCACTTTTCCTACTTGAACTTTAAAAATGAACACTTTGTCGGACATATATGCCCTAAGGAGTAAAAATGTAATATATTTTTGGAGACATTTTTATCAATAAAGAATTTATTTATTATTCATATATCAAATCTTGTCCTCTTTATGTTCATATTTGTTGAATGTATGTTAAGTAAATAAAACTATAAACTGTCAGTCTAAACCTTTAAGAATTGGACATATGATGGACAGATTATGCAAAAAACACGATTCTTAAGGTAATGGTCTTAATCGTAAGATCTGCAATCGAGGGAATAAAGTTGGACGCTTTATTCATGTAAAGATTGTTATGTTGTCTATATCCTTAACGGGAGATAGTTTGTCTTGACCATCAGAGGTGGACTCTGTGAATAGAAACATTGGTACATTATCATAGGTAACGATGTGTTGGATCGAGGCATAAAGTGAATTGATTTGGATTAATAATTCTCTCTCAGCAAATCAATTCACTTTAGACAATCATATATGTTGTATCTTAATCTTGAGATAAATACTAGGCCAGTTGTCTTGACTTATGTCTTTTAATGTACCAAATGGTGACATCTACATTTTAATAGTGGTACACATGCCGATACATTAGAGGCATGACTCTTGATAGTGTAAACTTTTTATTCATAGATATGGAATCTATAGCTCCTCTTTAGGAGTAGTTGATATCTTCTTATATGCGTTATCCTATAATTGAAAAACTGGAGTGCTAAACCATTTAGATATATAGGTGCAACCGAATGGTATATCGTCTTTGGATGGTGAGATAATGAAAAGTAAGAGATAAATAATCAAGAAGGTAAGACAAAGCTAATCCTTAAGCCGATTATGGATAATCCTATTGGGATACGATACATCATGATATGCTATAGAGACTTAGCTATTTCGTAATTCTTTATAGTTTGAGAGTGCAACTCTGAGCTTTTGGTGGAGTAGTATTGGAGTTGATAATTATGAAATGTATATATGGGATATTGGGTTTCATAATTTTCAGGAGCTTGAACTATATAGCTCCATCAGGTCGCCTTTGCTAGTTCATAAAAATCCTGTAACGATACGACATGCTTTTTCAATAATTGGTGACTTGTGTCATATTATCAGATTGGTTGAAAATTCAATAGAATCAGATAATTCATGTTTATTTGTCGGTTGAATTAATTTTATGAAAATTAATTCAAGATGAACTTGTTGAATTATTGGGATAAGATAATTCATGTCTATTTATCAGTTGGATAAATTTTTGAATTAATTTAAGATAAACTTGTTGAATTATTAGGAATATTTATTTTCCTAAAGATTCTCTAGATATGACTTTTTTAATCAGACAACTTCTCTATTGGATTGTTTGAATTAAAACTGAGGCTCTATCCTAAAAATCTTGGGTGAGAAATAAAGATTCGCAGGAATCATTTATCGAAAGTTTGGTATGTCGATCTTTAAGTTTGGCCTGCTGGTGGAGTAAGTTAGTAGGCCGATCTAGTAGATCACGTGTTTTCATACAGATTTTATCAAATCTTGATCCTGATTCAAGTTTTCGAGGCCTTATTTGATAAGGATTGACTTCTAGGCCCAACCTCTATAAAAAGGGATTGAGTCTCATTAGTCATTTAGATCATTTGAGAGATTAAGAGTGAGACTCTGCTGGTGAGACTCAATAACTCCCTAAGAGCTATTGTTCACACATCACGAACTATAGCTTTGGGTTTTCTCAATTGGTTGGAAGGAGAGTCACTACGGAAAGGCTAAAAGACGTGTACCCACACGCACTCCAATCGTGGATAGAGAATAACAAAAAAGACCAGTTGGTTGAGGCTCTTCTAGAACGTTATACTCTTCACGTATTGCGAGAGCTTTATTGCATTTAAGAGGTTAGTAAGATCTGGTTAATTAATGCATATAGCATGTCAAATTTGTGTTTCAAAAAATACTCTGGTATAAAAAAAATTTTAAAATTCCTCTACGTACTATTTTTCAAACACACTTTACATCTTGAACTTTTAAAGCTTCATTTTGCCCCCCGTACTTTAAAATCACCAGTTTGCCACCTGAATTTTCAAAACCCCTCACTTTGTCCCCTAATCTTTTGATTTTTCGTTCAAATAGACAAAATTAAGCCCACACGATTCTTTCATATGTTGGAATTGGTGCTTCTATAGCATACTGTAAATTCCATCAAGATATACATAATTAATAAAGTAAATTCTATTTATTCTCTAAATAAGGGTGAACATCGGGTGGGTTGAGTAGATTTTAGAGATTTTTCAATCCATCCAATCAAAGTTTGGATGAGTTGATTTTAAATCTAATCCATCTAATTAATCCAAACTATAAAAGCAACCCACCCAATTAAGGTCCTAGTGGATTGAGTAGGTTGATTGGATTAAGCATTATAAAGAAGAAAAAAATTCTAACAATTTAACAAAATAAGAAATATATAAAAAAAACTAAAATTCATCACATATTGGATGTGTAACAAAACTCAAATACATAAGTCATACTTAACAAACAAAACATAATAGAAACTACGAAAACAAATACCCAAGGGCCGACGATGCCTGAAAGATGAAAGGAAGGTGAAAGAGAGGTATGGATGTGGAAGTTGGTAGCCATTGAACGAAATAAGAGAGTGGGTTTTTTTTTATTTTTATTTTTTTCTTTAAAGTGAAGAAATAGATACTTAGATAGGTAGGGTTGTGAATAAAATGCAAATAGGGTGTTAGGTATTATACTGGAGTATAAAGTAGGGAAGTCTTTTTAAGGGATTGTGTAGTACATATTAGAAACTAGAAATTAGAAAGTAAAATACTAGAATTCTAGAACCAAAGAGAATAAGTCTTTATAAGCTATACTACTAATTTTTTTTTAAGAGAATAAAGGTTTTCTAAGTATACGATTATATTAAAATTACAACATTAAATATATATATAATAAATATTATACATATAGATATTTTATGTTGGGTGGGTTTGGATTGTCTCAAATTTTGAAAAACTCAACCGAAACCTACCCAATGAAAAATCAGATTGGGTAAGTTAATAAAAATTCTTACTCAAATTCGTCAGATTCGAATTATCTTGGATTTCGTTGGGTGGGTTAGATCGGATTCGTCGGATGTTTTGTTCACCCCTACTCCTAAATATATATGTTTTCATGTGTGTGTGTGTGTGTACGCATGCATAAAAATCATAAAATGTTCTCATACTTATAAAAGTCTATAATCATGTATATAAAGTGTTCATAAGACAAAGGATATAAATATGTATACTTAGAATAAACATTGGCTTACAATTAGTAGATAATGTTGGGCTCTTTATCTTACCTAAGAGTGTGATGTTGTCTATCCCCAACTTGGTGGAATAATCTTATCCAGATTATAGTAATGTGATGATAATTAGATAAAGACATCTGTATGTTTGGAACCAAAATAAAATTTAATTTGTTATGTAATTCTATAACAAGAAATTAGTACTCTATCATTATTGATCATTTTATAGATCATATCTTAATCATGAGATGTTTAGTAAACTCATATCTATGTATTATTTTTTTAATTGCCAATAGGTGAGGTCTATAAATTCACAATCAAAAACTCGGTACATTGAAGACATAGTATTATAGATAGCTCGTAATTTACTTATAGATATAGAATCCATAACTCCTATATGATTGGATGATGAGAAAATATTCTCATGAGTATTAATTCGAGAATTTAGATGAAGAGTACTTGCTATTTGATATGGAATATCAAATATTACTCAAATCATCATTTATGAATTATTTATAATTATGTCACCTATTAAAGAATCAATGGATCTCATGGACAAAGAAGTTCTTAGAGAGGTTACATGAGAGACAATAAACCTAGCTCTAATTGTGAATATTATTATAGAGAGTATAATCATATAGCGGATATTATATCAAACGACAACCTTACTATCAATATTTATGTGTTGTTCGATGTGTAGATTTTAAACTATAAATGTGGTTTTAAACCATAAAAGCGGTTTAAACTAGCGTTTGGTAGATTATTAACTTAGATGATTTTAAACCTGTCAAAACACCTAAAATTCAAACTTTATCCCCCCTCAAGTTTAGGCAGTTTTGAACCATTTTTTAAAGTAAAGCTATTTTCATTATCGTTTTCCGTCATAAACTATAGTTTTCTAAATACAAGTTCTTGCTTTAAACATTTACATTCTAAATGTCAATTTAAAACTATCGTTTAAACTACACAGTTTATAACCCACAGTTTAAATTATAAAGTTCTAAACCACACCATTTTAAATCCGTGAATCAAACAAACCCTTAATGTTTAAGGTTCCAGATAATTTTGTATATAATTTAGGAACGCAACTTTGGTTTCCGATAATGGTGCAAACTTGAGTTAATAATTATTACTAATTTAATTATAAGATAATTAAATCATAAATAATTATTGAAGCTTAAATTATATATGTCCATTGGGTCTTCTTATTAACTCTATAACATTTTTTCAGACGAGTCAATAAAAATTTTCTTAGATTATTTCTAATTTGTAGAGAGAGAATTGGAAATTTACACATTGCTTTACTTGCATTGTGTATGGCGCCACCCACCGTACTCTAGGAGTACATATGGCACCAATTCCATGAGTTTGAGATTTGAATATATCACATGATCTTCGTATGATCTACTTGTAATCTCAGTATAAAAAATATCTTTTTCAAAAGTTAAAGTAGATTCTGTATGGTAATTATTTATTTTATGAGATAATATAAATAATTGAGAAAATCATGAAAAATATTTATTTTACAAATCAAAATGAATAATATCTTAGTGTGAACTATAATCAAATCTCAGTTAGATACTGGATGGATGCAAAATCACATTGTTAGATGTAATTATGACATGTGTCACTCTACCGTTAGAAGAAGTAGATCATGCCCACCAGCCCTAGAGTAGGCAAAATCTTCATAGAATCCTAGTAGGATTTTGCTCCAATTTCCAAGCAACAGTGTATCTATAAATAGACCTTATAGGTTCTATTTTTTGCATATTTTTCTTTAGTCTCCATTAGTGTTCTTAATTGTTCTACCCTTGAAAACTTAATGAACCTCTATTGAGAATGGTTGGAAGGAGATGTAAAATAAATTTTCTAAGAAATCTCACCAATGCCTACACACTAGTTGGTTCAGAAAGAGGAGAACAACAAGGAAGATCTGAAAGTTTTAGAGCACTTGATCATCCAAAGCTCTTGCCAAACCTATAACTTTGTATTTTATTTTATTATTGTATGTAGCCTCGTGAAAAGGATCCTAAAAATATAAGAAAAATCCTATTCCGCTGCATTTTCACTATTTTTATTAAAAATTTTATGGGCAAACCAACAATATGGTCACCTATAAGAATAAAAATGAGATTTTATTACTCTCAAGTTTTGTTTCATGTTTATACTCTTACTTGAGGCCTAAAAAAAAAAAAAACTCTCATTTAGAAAGAGTTTGTCTATAAATTTCTTCTCATCTTTAGTGTGTAATTTATTTAATAAGTCGATATTTTTAACCTATATCTTCTCATGTTTAATGAGTAATTCGTCTTCTTTATTTAGTAAATTACCCTCTGATTTTATTTCTTAGCAGCACTTATTTTTCCTTCCAATCAATTCGAAAGAATTCATTAACTACTCTACTCTAATTTGTAGGTTTGTATATTGACTCATCTATTATTGAATTCTCCTAACCTGATAGTCCCTATTTTGGGAACTTGACGGTAAAGTCACTGAAATTTAGATATCGATGAACAATATCTATATATTAAATGAGATTAAATAGTAAAGATGAGAATAATGTGCATATAAACCATTCCTAAATAAGAATTTGATGAAAAAAGAAAAAGAAAAAGAAGCCTTATATGAGTGTGTATATATGAAACAAAATTTAGGAGTGATATAGTCTTATTATTGCCCTTATAAGTGACCTATGTGCAAAGGCATAGGCTTAATTTCATCTATTTAAATAGAAAATCAGAAGCTTAGAAGGAAAAATAGTGATATTTAAAGTTTGCAGGATAAAGTGGAAGAGACCCCTACAGTTTAGGGGTCATTGTTGTTAATGACCCTTTTAAAATTTAAGGGAAAAAGTTGTAAAAAATTCATTTATTTGTTAATATGCAAATTTTGATAATTTTAAAGGGTAAAATGGGAATCTTATATATTGAAATTTTAAGTGTGCCATTCATTTTTTATTTTCAATATGTTATTTACTTCAAATGGATGGCCTATGTTAGAATTTTATAGGATAGATGGTAAAAAATATGTCTACAAATAATTATATTTGCACGTTAACTCATTCAATGTTACATAATGACCTTTTTACCCTTGTTAATGTTTCATTAAAAATAGGTGAAGCAATAATGACCCAACGACTCATAAAATCGTTTCTCAATAAGGAAAAAAAAAAAAAAACGACTAAATGCACATATTAAGAAAAAAAGAAAAAGAAAAAGAAAAGAAAAGAACTACCTATAATTGTTTCCACCACTTTTAATATTACTCCAAAAAAGGAATAGGTGTAAGAATAATGACCTATAATCAAACAAATTAATGTGCATGTGTAAAGAAAAAATTGGATCCTCCTTTTTTTAGAGGCTTTGATTAAGAACCGCATCCACAACATTTTATATTACTCGAAAAAAAAAAAAAAGAGAAAACGATTCCATTCGGAAAAAAAAAAAAGGAAACAAAAACTTTATAGTCCTCATCTTTCAAAAGGAAAATAATTTTATTAAATCAAATCTGTCCGGAAAAGGTATTACGGAAAAAGCAAATCAAAATAACTAAAAAAATTGATATAAGAATAATTATGTTGGTCTGAATACATACTCTAAATAGAGAATTTAAATATGATTATTTTGTGTAAATATACTTAAGACAACCAGACACCTCTTATTTAAAAATACCATCATCTTTTGAACCTTTCGAAACTGTTACTTATTTTATTTTATTTTTTAAAATTTTAATTGCACACTTATTTTTTTTTCCTATTATAATTCAATCAAAAAAATTAGAAAACCCAAGTAAAAGAGTGGGAAATAGGAAAGAAAAGTAACTTAAACTTTTAATAAAATCCACTAATTTTTAATAAAAGATATTTTTAATTAATAATATATTAGAGAATATTTTTAATAAATTGAAACATTTAAGGGCATTTTTATAAATTAAGTTGTACTAAATATTTCTTTCGAGTGAGAAATTGGGCACTTGATGGGCTGGGTTTATGATTTGGGGCCTCCGCTCTTTTCTAGGGCTTTTATAGGGTTTTCTTTGGAGCGACGGGAAAGTCCCTCCGAATGCTCTTCTATAAAAGGGAATGGTGTCTTCTACAAACAGAGGTCGCCGAATAAACGCAGTCGTAGCAGCAGTCACTCCTTCAATTTTCGAGGTAAATTTTCTCCTTCTTCTTTCGTCTGCTTCTCTTTTTGTTCATTGATTGCCTAATATTGCAATTCTTTGATTCTGAAAACCATTTCGGTAGATCAAGGAATCTATCGTTAGGCAATAGTGACGCCAGATACACACAAACAAATCTGTGTATCTTCCACCTTTAGCTCCGATCATCCTTAGGGTTCTTTGCTATTTCCCTTTATAGGATTATTTCGGTGACAAGGTTGATACATATTTTTTCAAATATTTTATTTATTTATTTATTTTTATGAATTTGTTGGGTTTTGTGATGTTTTGGGATGATGAAACAAATCAGACGGATTCCCACTGATAAATTCGTTTATGTGATTTCACAACCAGCTACTTCTGACCCACATCATAGTTCCCACTTTCTTCTATTTCTTCCTTTTTTTATTTTGATTTTTTTGTTTTGAAATTTTTTGGTGTCTCTTTCTGTTCCAATATAGTCAAGGAAAAAGGGCCAGTGATGTGATTAAAATATTTGCTACTCTTGATGGGATTCTTATCCCATCTGATGATTCTTATCCACCAAGATCTCTGAGGCTTTGTATTTATTTAAAATGATTTTTTTTTTGTTTTCAGTAACGTCTTCAGATCCCCTTTTGAAATGTTCTGTTTTTTTTTTACTAACCATAAATTGATTAATAACAGATTCAGAAGTTTAATCCTATGTTTACTTTTAGTATTTTATCGACTTTATATAACTAATGAATAGTGGAAACCAGGACGTTGCAATATTCCAACCATTACCTACAACGTTAATTTTTATCTAGTTGTATTAATTTGACTGGAAAGAAGACAACAAGATATTACAATATTTCAATACGTTAAAAATGCAACATTTTTGTATATGAAAGAGTGAAAAAAATCTTCTTGCTTGGAAGATTTAGCGAACATGATGTCTACGAATGTAAACAGTATTGTATAGTGCCAAAATTTCCATTATAAGTAGGAAGGCATTTGCCTCTATATGATGAACAAGCTTTGTCAGAAACTAGGTGAAAATAAGTGAAAATGATTTTGTTTTAAAAAATCAGAATTTTTTGAGAATTATGTTAAGTGGTTTTTGAAATTTTTGCCACAAAAAGCATCCAAAAAATTTCTAAAAGCTCCCAAAACAATACCAAATGGGGCTAAGTCTCGTATCTTTCTTAGAACTTTATATCTTTCAATTTTATATCTACTAATTTTATAACAGTTTTTGCTTTGTATACATGTGGTACGAGAAATATGGAAAATAGATAATATTATTGAATTTGTTTATTTTTTTATTGACAAGTTTTAAATTTTTATGTGAAACAATACTGTAGCAAAATAGTTTAAATTATAATTTAAATTTGAAAACAAACAGTTTACTATTATGTTTGTGCTGAGAGCCACGGTTGAGCCACTGGTGTTTGTGTTCATCCCTTGAGGGTTAAACAAACAAAACAAAACTGAAGCGTCTGAAATAGGTCATGGACCGCTCTGGGCCAATAGGAATGAACTTGTGGATAAAAAATGGAGCATAAAGTTAAACAAACACGACAAAACTGAAGCATATTTGGATACAAAATTCAAAATTGGAACATATTGGTAACTTTTCTTGCCCTATCACAAATTTTTTTTAGTACCATTTTCCAACCTCCCAAACGTGTAACTTTGTTCCGCCAACATTTTCCGAAATAATACTTAGCATCTTAGTCATCAACTTTGCAATTGAGGGAGTGTTTGGTAATGGTGGGAACTATTTAGTTTTCACTACAAATTCAGTTATAAACAGTAAAAAATTTTCACATGTTATAATAACAATAAAAAAAAATTGCTACAGTGTAAAATTTTTATATGTTATAATAAAAGTGGTTTTTACTACCCTTTCAAACACCCACTGAATGGTGTGAAAAAAGGAAAAAAGAAAAAAAACCTACATGAAGCACAAGCATTGCTCTTCGAATTGGCCAACTTTGCTCATCGTCACATTGCTGGAAAACTAGCAAGTTGCTATACATAAAAAACGAATGAACGAACTCTAAAAGAGAATTTTACGGTGGGATGCATAAAAAACACCTCGCCGGTAGGGCATGGTTTTTTTTTCATACTAGAATTATGTTGATCAAGAAAATGTATTACCATTTTATTTACAACAAAAAGGAGCAAAACCAAGAGAGACATGATATGAAGTAAATAATGCAAAGAATTGGCAGCAATCTGGTAAACCTTCGTAACTTATCTCGAATTCAGGAAACTAGAGAACACAAGCTCTCAAAATTGGTCCTGATAGGTTTGTCACTTTGAAGTTAGCCAATGATGAGTTTAACAAGCACGCCAATAGATGCCCAAAAAGTGAGAAATACAGGTTTATTTTGATGTATAGGAACAGAAATCCCGCCTCCCTTGGCATTATCCGGGTACCAACTTTACTACAACACATTAGGAGTTGAGCAGTATGAGAGGAAATCTCAAATATTGGGTTGCGTACAGGAGACCTATAATCTGTCGCTTGAATGACTTTACCTCTCCCGCTGGGAACTCCGAGATGCTCCATCCGCTAGGAATGAGGAAGCGGTCCTCGTTCAACATCGCTAGTGGATTCGCAAGAAGCAAGAAGCAAGAAGCCCTCAAGCGGCGTCCACAAACCCATTTACCTATGAGAAATGAGAGTTTAGTCAATTCAATAGAACCATCATGACCATAATTTGGAGACATTCCTTCTATTCCCTTTTTTCCAACATACGGAAGTTTTTTATCTCCAAAGAACAAGTAAACATTTTGGCCTGTTCAACAACAGTGGCAGCAAAATCTTTACCACAGTTATGAAACTATTATGGCCTATTCAATAACAATGTCAATGTCAAGGGAGTCTTTAGAGAACAACTTAACAGCTTTTTGGTTTTTATTGGAATACATGCACTTCATGTGCCCCACCTAAATAAATTATATTCTATATTTTTTAGGTATGGAACTTGAGACCTAAAACCCTTTAGCCCCCCTCTTGTCGCTGGGCTAAGGAACAAGTTAACAGCTAAATGTTATGGCCAATTCAATAACAATTTCAGCAGAATATCTTTAAAGAGGTCATGAAAATATTATGATCTAGCAACGAAGAGTAATATACAAAGGGCGAAATTAAGAGTTTTCAGCACAACAAATACTGCATAAGCTTCATAAACGGAGGGTTCCGAAGCTCAAAAATAAACAAAAGAAATAAAATTGAACTCCATGAGACTAAAAACCTATTGTCATAACAAGAAATAAGGTTGCAGATTTCATAAAAACAAGAATAGCTCTCATAGGCAAAATCCATTAGGTAGTGAGGTGCAAAAACACACGCAATAACAGCAAGTATCTCTTATTTTTGCCAATAAGCATAGCATCATAGTGCCACACCTGTTTCAAAAATGCATAAGAAAAAAAAAAATGAGGCATTTAAAAAAATAACAAATAAACAAAATGATAGATTTAAAGCTTGGGTCCCTAAAAGTCATTCATTTATATATTCTTCCACATTTTTTTCTTTCTTTTTTTTTATCACCCTTCTGAGAATATTTTTCATTTTGATACATATCTTGCAATAAACAGTTACACAAGAAGTTTAAAGAAAGAGACCCATAAAAAAAAAGGTTAAAAGAAAGAGAGAGAAATTTGTTATAAATAAATTAGTTTATTAGTTTAGATGTTCATACTCCTAACACTCTTATGAATTGCATTATCTCCGCATTAATAACCATTACTGTTAGTATTTTATAACTTTTATAGCCTCCTAATTATCACTCTATTAGTCTTATTTTATTGTTGTAGCTCTTGGCTTTTTAGCCTCTCTTACTCTATGATTTTTGACCTATGTATATGGTCTTTGAGATCATGTATTTGTGTATAATGAGATGATGAATAATAAAATTGTCTTTCTCTTAATTTCTCTTGTGGTGTTCTGTTTTATGCTTTGAAATTTAGTTCTTTTATATTTGTTTCATAACATGTTATTAGTACGAGTTTATAACCATTTTTGTTGTAAGAAAGGTTTGAAGGTCTTACAAGACTCAAAGGATCTCTTTATACCAACTTTAGTATATGGATTATCTTATAGCATATATCTTATGATGAAGGAAAATTAGTATATTGGTAAGATTAATTTTCACTACTTTCATTTGAATATCATACTAATATTTTTATTATGCTATATGATTCTTTATGTGGAATACCTAATTGCTATATCATAAATTGCATTATTTCTAACATGAGAATATTCTTTTTATTGCTGAATTAGACATTTTTAAGAGCATATAGCCTAATGACTTTTCTTATACTGCATTTATATGAATTTTGTGTCCCTATATATGTTTTAGTATATGATTGTACCATACAGTTTGTAGAAAACGAAAAGTAACGTAATGGTAATTGTTAGCAATACCATTGAAAACAACCATGATATATAGTGTATCTGTTATCAAAGATTTAAAATTAGATCTTTCATTTGGTTTGATAGATTTTCTATTGGTAAAAGAAAACGCACGATGTGGTTATCTATGTGCCCGATGTGATGTTATATTTAGTTTGATTTCAGAATTTATTGTTTTACATTAAATTTAATAACAAGCGTGATTTTTAAAATATAGGTATTTCTCCCATATATATAGGCATGTGTACTCATATTTTATGCAACTTTTAATTTATATCATGATTTGGTTAGCCATTATTTTTATATTAGTTTTATCAATACTAACTTATTATTATTAGTTAGAGATTATTGATTTACATAAATTTATAATTATTATTTTTAGATGATTGTTTGACATTCTTGGATGACATGAGCACACTATACTAACATATGTTTTCAAGCCAACAATTTATTAAGGGTTATTAATACTGATTAATTGTTTATTTGGCTTTACAATATTTCATAATATAAATATTGAGTTATATTATAATTATGAGGCCAATCATGATGAGATCATGGAAAATAAATGACGATCATTATTTTCAATTATTTTTACATATTCTTTGAAGTGAATATTGCATATCTGTGAAGGCTATCAGACTTTTTAAGATTTTCAACACCTCTACTATTAATGATAATAATAGAATAACCATTAAGAGCATATAATTAAGAGGAAAGTTAAAAGTTTATGATACTAGACTCCAATGAATAATAAAAATAATTACATAACATTTAATACAAGAAGGCTTTGGTATGTCTAAATGAATTAGTTTTGACATAAGCCGTAAAGATAGAAATTTTTAGATGTCGTATACTCTCAAAAATTATGTTATAGCACATGAAAATGCTATAAATCTTTTACAAGCATACTAGTCGTACATTCAAAATACACATATGATCTGTATAAAGCCTAAATAGAGAATAAGTCAAAGAAAGGATTGAGCTATTTAAGACCTCCTCTTTAATTTATTTAAGTCTATTTTGTTGTTGTCTGAAATAATTCAAATAATAGTATAACAAGCCTCCACATTATCCTCCCATTTAAAAATGTCAAATAAATGAAAAAAGTGATCATAAGAAAAGGCAGTTCAAAGGCTTGTAAGATAAGATTATCACATACATGCAATATGTCTAAGAAAAACAATTTAACCTAGTCAATACTATGTACAAGAAAAGGATAAAAGGAATGAAAATATCATGTCATATTGCATAAATGGAAAATTAATTATGATGTTTAGATGTTTTAATTTATGTGAGAACTGATTATTTAATTAATGGTTGGAATTCCCACATGTTACTGTAATTCAAAAAAAAAAAATCAACAACGATTATAAATAACATGAGATATGTCTTTGTATTATTAGTTTTATGCAAAAATATATATATATATATATATATATATATATGCATGAGGATACATGCATTATTTAAATATCAACTCATGCAATACGCACCAAAAAAAAAAAAAAAAATCAACAGTGATTATAAATGATATGAGATGTGTCTTTGTATTATTAGTTTTATGTAGAAAAAGGTATGCTTGAGGATACATATATCGTTTAAATATCAACTCATGCAATACCAAAAAAAAAAAAAAAAAATCAACAGTGATTATAAATGATATGAGATGTGTCTTTGTATTAGTAGTTTTATGTAGAAAAAGATATGCATGAGGATACATGTATTGTTTATATATCGTCTCATGTGTTACATATGTATTGGAAACTTATTTTCACTTTCTCTTCTAAGTTGTAATTAGACAACTATAAAACCTGTTATGATGAACTCGAAGTTTGCTGAATTAAGAGGCATATTAGAAATGAACATATACATTTTGAAATTCCCTACACGTAATGTTGTTTAACCAAAATATTCCCACCATTAGAGAGAGGGAAGTTATAGTTGGATATTATTGATTCTTACACAAATTGATTTAGCATTGCAATACAATATAAAATTGCTAATTAATATGATAAAAAAAATAACTGACGAAAATTTGTTAATCTATGAGTCTAAGAAATGTTTGAAGCATTGAAGACTTGCGTGGCTAAAGTACCGTATTTATTGGAAGAAAAGAAATTTGTAAATATAAGTACTATAAAGAGACCATATTTCTAAAGAGGACGTACTTATAAAATGTTATTGATATGATAGTTTGATATTCTTATTAATGATTAAACTTCTTAGGCAAATTGTACACATTATTAGAGTTATTGAGCTCTTGAAGTAGTTTAAAAGATATGCTTGAAACTTAGAAAAAGTGAAAAAAAAAAAAGAGATGTTATGTCAATACAAAATAAAATTAAATTGCAATAAAAATTATTGTAGACAATTATAAAAAGCATGAACTATTAATATACTAAAGAGAAATCAAGAATCTTAAAAAATATTAGAATCCATCAAAAAAGAAAGACGTGAAAAATAGAAATTGGCCATTGCGTAAAAGACGCATAGTCTAGGTAAGAGTTATATGCTGATGCAAAGTATTGTGCACCATTTGTCTAAAATGTTTTGATTATTAAAGCTAGAAAGGTAAAAACAAATATTCATATAAAATAGTATATATGAGACTGTATGAGATTATATAATAAATTATGAGCTTTGAAAACTTATATAGAATATAAGTAATGGTACTTATATACAATGGTAAGGGATCAATAATATATAAAATAAGCTCGTGTGTATCTAAAAAGCATGTTGCAACAATCTATTAATGTTTGTAAGAAGTCTAAAAAGGCTTCAAAGGTTTAAAAGATGTTAGTTGAAATTGTGCATTTAATTATTAAGTAAAAGACATAGAGTCCAAGTAAGAATAATACGCTGATGCGAAGTATCGAGAATTATTTGTCCAAAATATTTTGAATATTAAAGCCAGTATGGTAAAAATAAATATTGATATAAAATAGTGCATATTAGAATGAATGAGATTATACAATAAATTATAAGCTATAACACTAAGTTTTTGTACAAAACTTATAAAAAATATGAGTAATAGTACTCATATACGATGGATAAGTAATTAAAAATATATAAAAAAGTTGATGTGTATTTGAAAAACATGTTGCAACAATATATTGATATTTGTAAAAAGTTTAAAAAGGCTTCAAAGATCTAAAAGATATATGTTAAAATTGTGCGCTTAATTATCAAGGTCAAAAAGATCTTTGTGTTTTGAACACAATTCTGAAGTAGATGGTACCAATATGTTTTTACAATGTAAAGAATGGAAGTGTTTGCAAATTAATTTATTTATTTCTTTATAATGAGCTCAAACATTCCAAATTTGTGATTATTTGCAGGAACTCCTAAAAGAGACTATCAAGAGAAATTTAAGAAGACTAATCTTAAAGCAGAAAGTTTATTCAGACCTGAAGATTGAGATTTGCTTAAAAGAATGCTTATCCATAATTTCTTTTATATATAAGAAAATTGTGTTGAAGAACTTTTATGGATATTATGTATTTTTAAAATTATTTATCATTTATTTCATAATTATATATTTTTAGGATGTGCTAAACTAATTTTAAGTCTTAAATTCCTACATAGTGTTTTGTATACCACCTTAGTATTTAAATTAGTATATCATAGTATGACATATTATCTGAATAATTAAGTAGAATGACAAGGTTTTTAATGAGACAATTTTTAGCAGCATATTATAAAAATCTTGTACTCTTTTTCCTTCACTATAATCTATGTCCCGTGAGGTATTTATCCCGTAAGGTTTTAATGAGGCATATTCTTAAGTGTTGAACACCCA
This sequence comes from Artocarpus hirsutus, assembly GCA_946598075.1. Taxonomy (NCBI): domain Eukaryota; kingdom Viridiplantae; phylum Streptophyta; class Magnoliopsida; order Rosales; family Moraceae; genus Artocarpus; species Artocarpus hirsutus. The sequence continues at coordinate 34,344 of CAMOHE010042623.1, read as the reverse complement.
ACAAAGAGTGTTATTATGGATGTTCACTTTCTAACAACCCAATCTGTTCCGTAATGGTTATTTTATCTCTTGATGTGAATAAGGATGTTCTTGATATCTTGAAGTGAAAAACTAAATTTTCACTATCCAGGTGATATTGAAAAAATTCTAAGTCCAAATAACGCTATTAGTGTCCTAATGTATTTTACTAATTGCATAAGACCTCATATGACAATTTTTGCTAATTTACTAGTAAGATATAATGCTCAAAGACATTGAAAATAGATTAAACAAGTACTTTGTTATCTTTGTGGAACATCTGATATTGCTATATTATTCAAAGACTTAAAATCAGAATAGATTGGATGTTGAATATTTTTCTAATCCATATAAAACCATGAATACACACAGGCTACTGTTTACATATATATGATGGTATTGCTATAACTTGGTAATTTATAAACCAAAATATTGTTGTTGTATCTTTGAATCAAGCTAAAATGTTTGCAATTCGTGGGACGAGCATCTTGTGTATATTGTTGGGATTTTTACTCTGACATATCGGAGAAACATGTGACCTTTCATTCACCAAAAGAAGTGTCACGGTGTTATACAAGGAATATGTAACGTCGATCACTCAAGTTAAGAAGACATAATAAAAGATGTTTTCTAATAGCTATTTTTCATGCATGAGCTCTCGAAGGACATCATCCATCAGATTTGTTCAACTAAAAACTTGAAAATTTTGTATAGTGATACTTCTTGCAACTACATTTGAGACATTAGTGTGCAATATTAGTATGTATCAACTCAGAGATCTTTGCACGATTTTGTTCAAGAAAATATGTTGATATGAGGAGGAGGCTGTTGCGTACTGTATTGTTTTTCCTTGGCAAAGGTTTTTGTCCTATTGGGTTTTCTAGTAAGGTTTTTAACAAGGCAGTTTTAAGCACGAATCTTGTGAAAATAATATACTCTTTTTTCTTTAACTGGAATTTTCTCTCATAGGGTTTTTCCTATAAAAGTTTTTAATCAGATATAGATTCTTAAGTGATGGACATCTAAGGGAGAGTGTTATGAATAAATTAGTTTATTAGTGTGGATGTTCATATCCTTAACATCTTCATGAACTGCATTATCTCTGCCTTAATGACCGTTAGTGTTAGTATTTTATAATCTTCATAACCTCCAATTACCACTTTATTAGTATTATTTTATTGTTGTAACTCTTGGCTTTCAACCTCTCCTACTTTATGATCTTTGGCCTATATATGGCCTTTGAGAGCTTATACTTGTATACAATAAGATAGTCTTTCTCTTTATCTTTCTTGTGTCTCTCTATTTTATGCTTTGTAATTTAGTTCTTTTGCATTTGTTTCATAATAATTTTACATTATCTGCAATAAATCAATATGCTAACATAATTGGAAGAAATTAGAATGTGAAACTGAATTTTTATACAGCAGATCCAAAAGTTAAAACCAAAACCGCCGAAATAATACAAAATTTAAGATGCCAATGATTTAAAAAAAAAAACTCCTTGAATTATGATTTTTAGTATAAATGACACAATATCACATAAATAATGAGGATAAGAGATTATTTTTTTCAAAAAAATTTTAAAATTTTTTAGTTTATGTCTTTAACAATTAAAATTTTTAAATTATACCAACTTATCATAATCAAATTAGCTTTAGACATGATATAATTATAATAAAACTCTTATATTATGTAACAAATATTAATGAAGGTTAATTACGTAATTATATCTCTTATTTTTAACTATATCTCAATTGGTCTTTTTATTTTTAGAAACCACAATAGAATTCTTTGAATTTAAAAAACTTTTTTTAATTTTATCTCTATAAATAGAAAAAATTAGACAAACGGCATAATTACCTTTAAACGGTTATAAAAAATATCTTATAGATTTAAAAATATAAAAATTCTTAAAATAAAGCATCAAATTTCAAAAAAGAATCTTAAGTTTTATGGCTTTTTCATTGTTAATAAATTTTTTAAAAAAATTTCTCAAAAAGAAAAATATATATTATAAATGAATTTGATCTAATTAAGGGTATCTTTATCTTCTCTCTATTTTTTTGTTCCAAAAAGTCTACAAGATTTAAAATTAAAATAAATTTTCAAATTCAAAGAAAACCTTTGATGGTAAATTAAGAAATAATTAAAATTAGGAGGTATAGTTATGTAATTAACCCATATAATTTTTACTAAAAGTTTTAACAAAAGGAATTTTTTTGTTAAGAGAAAATACCCAAAACACTCCTTGTGTTTTGCCTAAATAATAGTTTTGCCACTCTTAATATTAAAATGCCCAAAACACTCCCTCTTTTTTTTTTTTTTCGTTAAATACAACTTTTAGCCCACTTATTATTAAAATGCTTAGAGCAACCATTGTATTTTAAAAATCATACTCAAAATACCACTGAAGCAATTAATTTTTTTAAAAAAATTATAATATTATTCTTCTTAGTATATATTAAAAGTTATTTTAAATATAACTTGACTTAAAACTTAAAGAAAAGTAATTTAAAATGTTCAAATAAAGATTTTAACTAAGTAAATACTATAATTATTTTGAGAGTCTCTAACTTTTAAGATTGATTTTATTAGTATTTTAGCTTAATAATGTTTTAAACTATATTTGGTAGTAATTATGAAGGATAATTTTACTTTTTTTAAGAAGTTTAATTAAAAATGAAAAAAATTTGTCGGAAACAAAAACATACGTACATAAAATGACCTTTTGATTTAATATATATTGGGAAGGATAAACGGGAATTTTTTAAATATTAGTTGATTGAGGGGGTATCTTGAGTATAATTTTGAAAACACATGGGGTGTTTTGGAGATTTTAATAATAAGAGAAGACAAAGTGGCATTTAGGCAAAACATAGGGGATATTTTAAACATTTTAATTATAAGAGGGGCAAAAATGGTATTTATGCAAAACACATGGGGTGTTTTGGGTTTTTTCTTTTGTTAATATATCTAGTGTGCTTGGCAATATTTGTTTAAACCAATAGTTTAATCATTTTGATTCAAAACATTGTAGCATGTGAGAGCTTTATATTATAGCTAATTTTTATTTTACACTGTAGCAGTCAAACCATTGGTCTAAACAAATGTTGCCAAACACACTATTTATAGTTTCAAGGAACACATGTTATGTTTTGATGTTCAGAGATACGGTGTTACAAGAGCTATAATTGAAGAAATTTTTTTAATTAATCTTAAAAAGAAAATGGAGTTCCAATCACAAAAGAAGCGAGAACCTCAACCATCTAAGCTTAGGAAATAGAAAATTAGAAAGAAAGATCTCTCTCTCCTCTTTCCAAAATCCAACCAAAACAACTGTGCTTAGTGAGGAAGAGACAAAAAAGAGGCGGCAGAAGTTACTCATTTTGATGATGATGACATTATCATCATCATCATCATTGCATTATCATCCTGCAACTTGATCGGAAATGACCAGAAGACCAAACACTTTTAATCCTAGATTTATATTTTGCAATTGTCTTAGTTCTTCATAATGTTTTTGTTTTACTGTCATAGTACTAGTTATTATTGTGAGTTCGTAAAGATCACTTGACTTCATTTTTATTGACTCAAATGAGAATAAAGGGTATCATTTTTTGTTCCTAAATGCACCAAACATGAGATCAATGTCTACTTGGTATTTCAAATGGTGTCCAATCAATCATATGTATGTAAAAATCAATTAAATATAATTTTAAATTTTTAAATGATGTCTTATATTATACTTGGTTAAGCACTATTTAGGATACTAAAATTGAACAAAGAATTTACTAGTGTATTTAGAGAATTGGCTTGAAACTTAAAAAGTTCCTTTTCCTCTTGCAATTAGAAAGCCCATGAAACTATTAGGATTGTGGCAGCCAAGTCCTTAAACTTCTTTCAGCCAAAGTCTTTGAACATTATTTGATGATTTTGCTTCCAAAATTTTTCACATTTGGCAAGTTGACCCTTAAATTTTGAACTTGAAGAGCTATTTCTTACATTTTTGTTAAAGAAATTCAGGTTGCCCTCACTTTGACAAAAACTAAAAAAATAAAATTTGAACAAAAACTCATTCGTCGTAGGCATCAAGTGAGCGTATTGAAGATAAAAACCGAAACTTTTAACGATAATATAGCAAAGTACTTCCTTCCAAACTTTAACATCTCTCCTTGATTTATTATCAATTTTAGAGAATAATTTGTCAAACTATAAATTTAGGAGATAAATTGCAAATTCACTAAAAATTCACGGTGGAAAAATAAAAAAAGCTAAACCCCCTAAAATGAAATTCTGGATACAAGAACCTGTGTTCCCAATATTACTACTCAATTGAATTGCCTGAAAAACATTCGACTCCATTGACGATAATACATAAGTTTGGGTGATGAATTTATTCCACTTGATAGTCCTTTTGGGGTATGATGGCAGGGTTTAGTTTTGTTACGTCTATTTATTTATTTTTTGAGAAATGGGTGAGATTGGAGTTGGGGGAGAGAGAGAGAGAGCTATTGAAAAGGATATACTAATATTATTTGACAGCCCATAATACAGTATCCATACACATTATCAAGGATATACTAGTATCATTTGACCGTCCATAACACAGTATCCATTTACATTACACTACATTTTTTATATTAGTTCCAAAATAAAAATTACTCCCTTGAAACTTTTCCTTGCCAAGCAAGTTAGCCTTTAAATGTAGGCTCCACTTTGTAGCGGCAAAAAAAAGAAAGTAAAATAATATGTCAATAGTTTCCGGACCTACAAAACTATACTCCCAATTTTGATTCTTTATTCCACGGAACTAACCACCTTCTGCTTATCTTCCAAGGCCCGAGGCAACCCAGTTTCTGCAATATCTTTGATAAAAGTTCTAAGACAACCGTTGATAACCCGTGGAGCAGCTCCATCGCAAAATCGTTTAGCAAGATCCACGGCCTTCACAATAGACCCATACATAATTAAAATCGCACAAATGGTAATGCAGGTCTAAAACAAGTTATATTTACAGAAGAATACCTCGTTAATGACAATCTGGTGTCGGGTTCCTAACACTGATATTTCCGACATTGCTAAATGAAGAATACAGAACTCCAAGATTCTTCCCGCAGGTTCATTCTGAAGAATATAAATGATCAAGCGTGATTCTAAAGATTAGGTTACACATGTAGCAATTTATGGAAGAGAAATACTAATATGTAGATTATGTTCAGTCCATCTTACATTCCCCGGCGGCTATGGATGTCACGACCAGTAAGAAAACAAGTAGGGAAGGTAGAGATTTATTAGTCAGCTTGAAAGGGAATTTAGTACTTAATCTGAATGAAAAGGTATCTACACTGAGAATCAGCAGGGTTTTGACGCTTTGCAGAAGATGATTTCTTTTCTATTTTAACCCCCACGGCTAATGACAACTATATGCTTTCAACTATTCATTAAAAGAACCTAATGCTATCAACTTACCAAAGTTTATGGCATTTGAGTACAACTACAAGCTCAGGTAGCAGAATGTGATGGTTTAAGAACAGCCCACCAACTTTAGCAAGAATGCAAGGTTTATTATATTAATGATGCAATAACACAAGTGACGCGAGCCCTCCCTCTAGACCTCCAATAAGATTCACCTATGTCAGAAGAGGTTCTAAGAAAAAGGCTGATCTGGCAAAAGCAATGACTAAGGTGCTAACTGAGAATGTGGAGTGTGATGTGGAGGAGCTGGAAGATAGCAGCAATCACGAGATGGAAGCCCACTCCAAGAAATAGGGAGAGGAACGAAGGAGAGTCAGAGTTGGTTAGGCGGTTAGGCCTTGAGAAGAGTGCATTCTGTGAATGGCAGAGAATAAGAGGGAAAGAGAGGGCCTAGATGGCTATCGATCATTTTTGTCTTAAGTATCTTCATTCTTTTCTGTAAGGAGTGCAAGGCTCACTCGAAAAGCCTCTATCCTGTTATCTCCAGATATTTTCCTTTAATTCAATACAAAGTGATCGATCTCTCTTCCCGTTTCATATTCTGTGAATTGCTTGTGGGCAACTAAAATGGTTTAAGAAGCACATCCCGCACATAAAAGTGTATACCCAAAACTTTAGAGTGAAAGAAATAGGATACACAAACAGAAATGCGTGAGTAATCCCATCACACAAATACAGAAAAACATGGCAACTACTGTTGCTGCTTTACTGAACAAATTTATATTGTGAAGCTTCTTCTCATACACCTTGACATTTTTCCCTCTCTCCAGATCATAAAATTACATGCATCACCATACACATTAATAATGGAAGAGGCTTAAAGAAAGCGGGCAAATGGGAGAAGAAAGAAAAGGAAAAAGGGGCAAAGCATAGCAGGACATCAGCCAAAACACTGGACAGTCATTGCGAAACTATAGTTGTGCAAGCACTAGGATGTATGATGTGAGAGCTACTTATGACTTAACAATGGCTCCATACATAAACAGCAAGAATTGTACAAGACATTTAAAAAGCTGAAACTCTAATACAAGAATTGTGTATTATACCTTCCAACTTAGAGGGGCCACTTTGTCAATGACAACGACATGACTATCCCATTGATCCGAGACTGCAACTAAAAGTTTCCTCGTCAAACTGCAACGGAAACATTAATATGTAATTAGTATCCTCCCCAACGTAATAGAAACACTCCATCTCACATAAATGTGAGTTTTTAGAACACAATGAACTTGAACACAGATTAGATAATTAGAAGGGTTACCGCAAAATTAGTTTGCTGTACACCAACTTTGGAGGAGCTCCAAGGACCTCCGCTTCTGAGATTATTATTATTTTTTAAAAAAAAGAAAAAGTTAATGCCTTAAAAAGAGTGACAAAAGGACATGCACAATGATTTCATTAAGAAAACAAAAGGAGTTAATGCCTTAAAAAAAAGTTAATGCCTTAACAAAGTTCTAGCAAAAGAAGTAGCAATATATTTTCTTGTAGATAGGCACAATGATTTCAGAAGATAATAATTTACCCACTTATACCCGACAAACAGCTAGTTTTGACTAAATCTGAAATCGTGGTAGATTTGGTCTAATTAGAAAAAGGCATGCCTAATCTAAATATGTTTTGAAAACACAAGATATATCTGTGCGTTTTAATTAAACACATGTCATGTTTTGTTCTTGTTCCAAAAAACTCTCTTCTAGATCATTACTCGGAATTCATGAAATAAATAGCTAATTCACATACCCCAAACAAATTCTAGCTAAAGTTGTTGCTTCAAAGTTCTTTTGGTGAGCATTCACATTTGTAAAATAAATTACTCTATTGAGTTAGCCTCTAAACCCATCTGAAATACTCATTACTTAATTTTTTGAAGATAAAATGAAACCACATATTCAGAAAAACATTAGTAATCCACACACTGACCAATATTAGATTCCTTGTCGTCATTGTGCAAAAGCTCCTCTTCCTCTTCGACAGTCTCAACTGTTACAGGAGGCCCTCCAAAACTCATGTGATTGTACTGCAACAACGATCCCTTGTCGAACACATAACCAGGTTCTGAGAAAATAAACAGAGACAAACAAATCACCAAACACCAGAGAAGTTAAACCTTCATCAATTTAGTGAGGAATTTCAACAAACAAAAGATGGGCAATGCGCAACATAATATAATAGCAAATGCCACCTCGACGCGCGTTGATTCTCTTCTCGAATAATCGAACCGGGTCAGACCCTTCTAAACAAGAAGCATAAACAATGGACCTAAAATTTTTAAAAAGAAACAAGGAACAAACAATTTAAGATTCTAAAAATAGACTAATCAAAAGTTTTAAGAACAAAATGACTTTTTAAAGTTTTTCATTTGTAAAATGACTGCAAAACGATATGGGATGTTTTGTCAATTTCACTTTGTAGGATAGTCATTCTAGCCAAAAGTATGTATAGAAAGAAAAGAAGTGAAAAGCAAAAAGAGAGAGAGACAGAGAGAGAGAGAAAGAGTGGAATTTACAGAGCGAGTTCTCGGGCGGCTCTGGGACTACAAAACCTGCCGCTTCTGTCGGTCTTGGGCAAGGCGTCAGAGGAAGTGGAATTGGAATTGGAGTTGTGGGTATTGGGAGTTTCGACGGAAAAAGTGGAGGTGCGAAGAGAGGCTCTGGGCCAGGAGAGAGAAAGAGAGTGGGACGAAGAAGAGGAAGAGTAGGGAAGAAAGAGAGAGAAAGAGAAAGAGAGAGAGGGCGAGAAATGGGATGGTTGTCTGATTCTGAATGTGGGAAGAAAAGAAGAAGTGGTGGTCAGCCGAGTGCTTCCCTCCATTGTTGATGAGTTTGGAAATGGCAGCGAGAAGGAAGGTGGCGGATGGATAAATTTACAGATAAAATTTCCCGTCCGTGCTGTTGGAAATTTCAAGGGGTTTTTGCAGTGGTCGTTTTTAATATTTGGTCACTACAAATCCTCGATGCTTGTCAACAGAAACGACGTTTTGTTTCGTTGGTGGTCTGGAGCGAAAACACGACATCTCATCTTTCCACCTTGATATTGCAATATGATATTGTCGTTTCGAAGATGAAAATTTCTGTACGACGTGTTTCTCGTTGGAGGATGTAAGCAAGCCCTATTTGGAATGGCTTACATAGCGTTTAGTGTGTTGGTTGAGAATAGTTGAAATAATGGACGTGGTTTAAACTGAGATTTGTTAGAATAATAATTGATACTACTTTAAATTATATGTTAATTTTAAACCAGTCAAAACTATTAAAATTAGAACTTTGCTCCCCTCAAGTTCACATGTATAGTAAAAATCACTCTCATTGTCATTTTTCTTTCCTAAACTAAAGTTTTTCAAACACTGATTCTTTCATTTTAAACTTGGGGCATGTTTACTAAACCATAAAGAAATATAAGGGAAAATGTAATAAGATTGGAAAGGAAAGCACAGAATTTGGAGTGAATATCATTTATTCCTTTTCTTACATTTACTCAATTATTTCATGGGAAACAATCTCTTTTTTTTTTAGTATTTACTTACTTAGGAATGAAGATCTTATGCAATATAATTATTAAAATATCCTTTTTATATAACTAATAGCTACTAAATGATAATATTTGAATTTGGACATCTAATAAATATGGTATTCATTCTATTTGATAAGGGATCAATACTAAAGGGTGCAGAAGGATTAGTGTTTCCTTTTCTCATTCCTTATATTGTGTAAGGCTCACAAAACTTTTGTTATTGATTTGGTAAGTAATTCTTTCCCTTTAATGCAAAGTAAACATATTATTGATGTAATATTTTATTATCATTTTAAACATTTACATTCCAAACGTTAGTTTAAACCATTGTTTAAACTATAAAGTTTAAAACTCACAAATCAAACCATAAAGTTTTGAACCATATCATTCTAAACCTGTGTAGCAAGTGAACCTTTAAAATAAGGGGTTAATTTAAAAAATACCAATTCTGCAGTATTATTTTTCAAATTTACTACTTGTATGAAAAAGTGTGAAACATACTTCCAATAAACATAAAGACACAATTATTTCTAAGCATTTTAGGTTAGGGTTAGGCAATTATATCTTATCTAAAGGTATTTTAACACTTGTAGTTATGAGCAATGGTATGGATCAAATGGAGAAGAAAAAATAATAGAAAGTGATAGTAAACTAATTTACTCTAAAATAAGGGGAGAATAAAGGAAATTTCAGTTTTTTTATTAATTTTAAGTAGATATTATGTTTTGAAAATATTTGTAGTAAATAACAAATTTACGATATAAATAATTTATTTATTATGTAAATAAAAAATATTTACGTTGGAAGCAATTGGGTAACTACATTATTTACAGTATAAATTCATTTATTATATAAATAAAAATTATTTACATTGTAAACAAAGGAATAAATAAATTATTTATACCATAAATTTAATCTTTACTATAAATATTTTCAAAATCTACTTTTACTACAATTACTTTTCAAAAGCAACATTTTCTATAATTTTTCGTAAATTAAGCTGCTTTTGGCTTATTTAACCTAGTTGTTTTGGACATATTTGAGTGGATAAATAGGTTAGACTTTTAGTTTTTACAAGTACTTTTAGAACAAGTGACCTCTTAAGTGTTTATAAAAAACTTTTTTATTTACCTTTTTAACCTTTATACTTTTGTCATTAATATTACACTATATTTTTTATAATTAATAGGAGTTTTTAATTTATTTAATCAAATAGGTTAAAAGTTGTTAAATCAAAAAACCTTTTTCCATACATTATTCAAATATTCATTAAAAATTTTAATTTATGCTTCTCTTATTTTATTTTTTTAAGAGTAAAACACAAACTTTTCCAAATGAGCCTTACGTACGTTCTTTATTTGATTTTATTCAAACAAACTGATGTGAGAAATTTATTTCCACATGTAAATGTTAAAATGAATGGTGAAGAGTTGCATGAAAACAATTATTTTGCTCCTTAATTGGATAAATATTTTTGGATGATGAAATGTTTGAACCCTTTAATCTTGTATGCTTTTCATGTTGTCCTTGACGCTTTGTTTGAGGAGAAGAAAAGAAAATAAGAAGGAAGAGAAAACTATGAAGAAAAAAATTTGTATGAAAAGGAAAGATTTTGATTTTTTTTTTTTTACTTGTTTGGTATATGAAGGTGGAAAGAAAATGATTTTTCTTCTCTTGTTTGGTATTGCAAAAAATAAATAAATAAATAAAGGAATGACAAAACTGCTATTAATGCAATTACTATTTTACCCGAATATTATTTAGCTATTTCTCTAATTTGGTGTCTAATTTTTTTTTTTTTTGAAATTTTGATGGAAAAGAAGGATAAATTAGTAACTTTACTTTTTTTACATTATTGTCAAACTTTTTCTTTACAAAATCAATATTTGGATAGATCAATTTTGATGGAACCCGTATGCCATTTCTTCTACCTACTTTTCCTTTTCATTCTAATTTCTTTTCTACCAAACACCCATAATATTAATTTCTATCCTAAAATGCTTCCAATGTTTTCTTTCCTTTCACTTTTCACTCATACCAATCATAGCATAAATCTCCCGTTGTATGAACATCTTTGACCTTTTTGAAAATCCTAAACGCTCTCCGTCTTATTCCTTTTGGCTATGAACATGTTTAGTTCTTGGTTAGAACCAATAAATAGAGTAAAGCTATCAGCAGCTACAACGAAAAAGTAAAAAGTTGCTAGAGTATAAAGCTCTTATATGCTACAATATTTTTAACCAAAATTGTTTCTAACATACTTCCTAAACACTCTTTAATTATTAAAGGTGTCACAAACCGCCTTGCTACGGGCCGTGCTTTAACACTTTTTTGAAATTCCCACTATATAGGGGAGTTTTTGGCATTTTTTCAATTCTATCGAGAATAAGAATTTTTTTGCAATTTAGTCCCAGGGATAATTTTTGTAAAAATCTGCTTTAAAACAACATTCCAACCACTGTTTATATAGATTCATGACCTTCTCAAATAATTTTCATGCTAAATCACAACTCTTTTTAAAACCAACTCTAAAGTTTACAAAACTACCCTATTTTTGCACCAAACACCGATTTTCACCTTTAAACCCCAATTTCAACAACACAACCATATCATAAACCATATACTTAAGGAATCAAACCACAATCTTGCTTGAATGATCATATGCCTTTTGAAAAAAAAATCAAAACCAAAACAAAACCATTTAAACTTTAAAGTTGAGAAATTGAACTTACCAAAAGAAAATAAGTGATCTTAGGTTTTCCAAGGGCTTCCTTACAATATTCCTAGGCATGATTCGTAACAAGAGAAACCCTTGTTAAACTCCCTTCAAACCCAAAGAGAAACCCTACAAAACTTAAGAAAAGTTTAGTTTTTACCTTGAAAAGTTTGTAAAACCTTGAGCTTAAAGCTTAGTACTACTTGAGACTTGCTTGGGATTAATCAAGTGAGGTATTTGTTTTGAACAAAACTTTAGGAGCGTGAATCTTGGGGTAGTCGAGTATAGCTGGGAGGGGAAATAAAAAAAAATTGCTCACTTTATGCCTTAAATCAAGATTAATTTGATAAGATTTTTTTTAAAGGTGGTGAGTCACCCCCTTGGTTATGATTATGGGTGTGGGTTGGCCTAATGTGATTGGGCCACATTTCATGGTGTGGTGACCGAATCCTAATTCATTGGGTGTCTACTTGATGGGACCCACCATTTAACACAATATAATTTTTTTATCACACAGTATTTTACGTATACCGTTGGGGTGAGCCATTGAAAAATATATTCTTAAACTGTATAAAATATCCTATTTATTCTTTGATTCACTTTTGGAATTCAAACACAACATTCCTTATCTCTGTATTTTTACCTTAGCAGTGTACTTACATTGCGTCATACCCTATTTACACTTCTTTAGGGTTTTGGGATGTTTTTTTTAATTTTATTTATACCTTAATCATCCATTAGTTTATATCACAATACCATAATTAATTGTGATAAAAAATTCGTTTCATGGCTATTATTTACAAATTTTCAAGCATTTAAGCTCATAAAATTTGTATTTAACCATTTCCATTATTGCATCAAGGTTACAGTGAAATTTTTTATAAACATTGTTCATTATATATTATCGTAATTTTTTTTACAAAAATATGATTTATGAGAGTAAATTTATTAATTAAATCTAATTAAATATTAGATTTTATTAATGAATCTCCCTTGGTCATTACAAAAGGTGTGTGTCAAAAAATTCTTTCAATAGGCAAAAAAATGATGGGATTAATTTATGGATTGTCCCTAATTTTTTTTTTCTTTAGAATCAGTTCTTGTAGTTAATTTTGTCCTATAAATACTCCCTGAACTTGAAAAATGTCTCATTAATAATCCCTCTATTAAATTTTGAATTGATTTAGTTATTTTTGCCTTACAAAAAGTTGATATTGTAACAACCCGATATTTTAATGCACTGAAAATACATTAAATTAAGGATTAAATTGAGAAGAAAAATATGATTTAAGGAAAAATACTGTATAATAACATAGAAATTATACGGTATTGGAGTAATACAATGTAAGGAAAATACATTGATGAAATTATGCAATATGTAAATTACACTGTAAAAGTAATGCAATGTAAGAATTGGACTGTTGTAAAGTCACACAGTACAGAATTGGACTGTGTAAAAAGTGTAGACCACACTTTTTTATATAAAAGTAAAGAGAGAAAAAAAAGGAAAAAGAAAAATTTGGATAAATCTCAGTTGTTTCTCTCTCATCACTTTCTCTCTCCTCAAAATCAGTTTGAGATTTTGAGCTCCGTTTTCGACACCTCCCACACCATTGGAAAGATCTCGACGAGTTGAGCTTAACGATGTACCGAACAACCCAAAACACCGCCGGAGGAGGGCTCACGTGCCGCCCAAAGTGGCAGTGAGACCTAATTTTCCCGAGCTAATTTCTTTGTAGTCCAATCACCAATCGAGGTGATTTTGGTCTCTATGGACTCAGGGTGAAGAGAGGAACAAGATGGTACCCATTTCCCAGCTCAATTCTAGCTGGAAGGGCTTCATCGGAGTCGCCCTAGCTCCGTCGTGGCACCACCGTGGGAACCACCGATTACGGTGACGATGAGGTGCACCGCCCCCACCAAAAGCTTCAGAGTGGGACGGTGAGTGAAACCCCCAAGTTAATTGTGTCGTAGCACCGCCGGCTGTTGGAGAACGACTAGGGCCGGTGTCGCCTCCGTGGGGGAGGATCAGGTTTGTTGTTTTAGGCCGTGTTGGGCCAAATTGAGGGCACGAACACCCTTAGAGGGTTGAGAGGAGGAGATTTGACTCCTCAATTGCACAAAACCACCGTCGGAGGAGCACGGTCGACCTCTGCCTTGGCGCACCGCTGTGGGCGAGGTGGGACCTCCGTTCCACGATGAGTCGAGCAACCCCACCTTGGGGGAATTTCTCAGAAGGCCATGGGGAACGTTTCCAATAGGTCAATTTCACGGCAGCTCCGCCGTGAACCCAAGATCGGAGCTGCCAGTTGTGGCCGAGAATTCCACCCTCAATTTGAGTGGTTGGAGGCCAAATTGGAAGAAATTGACCCCACCAATGGACTCAGGAGGGTCGATTTAGGGGGGTAGGCTCAAGCTCAGCCACCAACGAGGCCAGTTGACGTCGGTCACCGGCGGTCAACCGTCAAATTGAGATTTTGTGATCTGGACCTCCGATCGATGATCCGAGACCGCCTCCCGACTCATTTTGATGCTCTGAACGCAATGGTAATCTTCGTTCAAGTTAATTCCACTCCGGTAAAAATCATCTGGTACCAAGTGTACGCGAATCGAGGCGATTTAAACTACATTATCGAAGTCTAGAATGTCATGTTAAAGAATGTATAATCTCCAGGAAGCACTCCTAGCCATGTATGGTAGCTCGATGAGCACTGCAGATGATGCTTCACGTACTGTTGATACAACGAGGTACAACCGGACCCGCTTAGCTCGGAGTCCAAGTAAGTGGCAACCTCGCCTACCATATGAATTGTATTGAAATGCATTGTTTTAGATGCTCAATTTTAAGGTTTTAAGTCCAGTTAAGGAAAGAATGAAGGAAAATGAGACCAAGGGCAAAATGGTCATTTTATGAAAAATGGCCAAAACGGACCCGAAACGCCCGATGTCGGAAAACATTTCTTAGTAGTGATTTTCCATATTATGTACGTAATGGAATGTTAAAGTTAAGTAATGAGTGTTGTTAAGTCACGAAACGAACGAAAAACCTACCAAGGGTAAAATTGTCATTTTTACAAAAATAGTTAGAACGGAGCCGAACACTCCAATTTAGCATAACGTTCTTAGACGAAAAATATTTTGTAATACGTTGAGTAACATAACCGTCATGTGTGACGAGAGATTTAACAATGGATGTATAATGTTTATGTTTTATTATCAATTGAGTGGATTGATAAAAAGGAAGATTATTAATGAGTCGGCTATTGTATGATCAAGACACAGAAGTCGACCAACGAAAAGAAAAGGAATGAGACAAGAAAGGAATAGTAAATGCTAGAGCATAGTACGGGTAAGTTTCAGACCTCACCTATAGCATGAAGTAAATGATTTTTAAATCTTTTGTTATATATTTATAAATGAGCTTGCAAGTATTATGCAAGTTGTTTCTAAAGTATGTTTGCATTTATTATGTAAAAGTTTTAAAGGTTCAATATAAGATTTGCAATGAATTTGCAAGTACTATGTTTAAAGTCTATTTGCATATTGGTATGCACAATGTTTAAAAAGTCCAAGTTATGCTTTTGAAAGTATTCAAAGTATGTTTTACATTTTGACAATGCATAATGTTTTATAATTAAAGTTATAAGCTTTATGATGCATTGTTATGCATTCAGTTAAGTTTTGATATGAAAGTTATGATTTGCAAAATGTGATTGCATTACATGTTGCATATGTCATGCAATAAATATTAAAGTACATGTTATGACCTGCAAAAGGTTGTTGCATTGCATGACGCATTTGTTACGTAATGAATTGCATTTATTATGCATTAAGTTGCATTTGTTGTGCAATAGATTTTATCGTACAAGTATAAATTGCAAGTGTGTTTGCATATGATGTGACTACATCTGACATGCTCACAAAAGATAATAAGAAGGTAAAGTAAGGATAAAAAAAAAAGTGCCATACCAGCCTCTGTGTTATGAGGCAATGAACGTAAAGCTAAAGTTAACCTCTAAGATGTGAGGTACTTGACCACGTGATCGATGGTTTCAAGTCTTCCGCAAGGGAAGCATCATGTTAATGATCTCATGATTAATGAGATGGTACGAACACTAAAGCAAGGTAAGGAAAGTGAATGAAAGATAAGGACAAGGATAGTAAGTTAAGGTAAGAAAAGAGTATTCATAAAATGCTCATAATTAAAAGTTCATAATTGAGCATAAATAGAATCATGCATTTTGATTCTGCTTGAGTTCCTTTTTATGAAGTGTTTATATGCCATGTTATGAAAGACATTTTGAGAAATGTTTCACGTTAAACGTTTATGAAAAATGTATTTATGTTTATGAAAAACATTCTAAGGAATGTTTTATGATGAATGTTTATGGAAAACATTTTCATGTTTTTAAGAAAAGGTATATAAAGGATGCTTTATGAAATGCATTCTAAGGATTGATGTTAAATGTTTTGAGAAAATATTTATGAGAAATGTTTTAGAAACGTTTTATGAAAAGTGTTTATGAAAGTGTTTATGAAAACGTTTATAGAAATGTTTGATGCAAAATGTTTATGAAGTATGTTTATGAAAAACGTTTATGAGGAACGTTTTAAGAAAAAGGTTTTTATGAGAAAAGTTTGAAAGTATGTTTAAACGCTTTGTGAGTTTATATTTGAACTTACTGAGTGTAAGCTCATAAAAAGTTTTTCATGTTGTAGGTAATGTATGGGTGACCAGTAGGACCCGTTAGAAGAGCTGGGTGCTGCAGAAGGGCAGATGCAAGATGTGGGAATGAATACCACTATAGTTTGCTTCCGCTACGCAAAAAAAAGGCTTTACACTATTTAATGTAGTGTTTCCAAGGTTTTTAAGGAAATAAGAGTTTTTAAGAAATGTTTTCAAAGGTTTTTAGATACATTATACGAATTGTGTTATAAAGTTATGAAGTGATGTTTTAAGCTATGTTTTAATAAATGTTTCTTAGTAGTTTTAAGAAACAGTTTGAAATGGTTTTAAAGGCAAATGTTGAGCGAAGTTCTCAACAGGAATGGCGACAAAGGTCGCAACAGTTTCCAAGTACATTTTAAAGAGTATTTAAAGAAAAATTTTTGTAATTTAGTATTTTCTTACTAAGTAAGTAAGATTACTGTTTTATTAACGATGTTTTAAGAAAGTTAAGTGATGGCCGAAAAGACGGGTCGTCACAAATATACTATATTCTCTATCTATAAATAGTCCATTTATGAAAATTTGTACTACATTTAATCTTAAGCTAAAAAATATATGCCAAAATTAGTTACATTGGTATCTAAATATATAGAAAACATTAAATATGTGAAATTATACAAGATGTGTAGTCCTTAAACTTAAAAAAAAAAGAGGAAAATTTGTTCCTTTGTTACACATATATGATCCCTTTTTTTATCTATTTATTCAAATATATAACTTTGATAATTTTCCGTGAGCATGTATTGCCCCACCATATTAATAAATGTCCCAAAATTGTTATTATATACCATAATAAAAAATAAAAAAAATTAAGGATTTTTTATTTGATTATTGTGTTTGTAGATTTGATATTTTTTTTAATGTATTTTTGAGATTTTCCCACAACAAAGGCCATCATAGTGTTACCGGTCTTGGCAGTTGTTAGTTGGCAATGGTGGTGGAGACTAGCCGATATCCATGGTGGATATTAGATATCGTTTTGGTGGGGACTAGATACCGGCCGGTAACCACAGTAGATACAAGATACTACTTGATTCTTTTAAGGGCATATTTGGTTTTTTAAAATATAATATGATAATATGATGTGATATTTTTTACAATAATTTTTTTACATGACATGAATTAATCCAAACTTTGATTTTGTAGCATATATGTAAAAAGCCCTTATTACATATTCTAAACTTTTCGCTACATTTCCACCCGACTGGTAATGCTGATCATGGTCAAGCGCTGAAAAGTCTTCGAAGAATTTTCTAAGTCTTCAAGGAATTTTCTCTGTCCAAAGAAAAGTACACAAGTGGAAAAAAAAGGTCACAGAGACGAAGACTTGACCTATGAGACGTTATTTCCATGCCTGCTTTCGCTAGAAGGGGCATTTTGTTGAAAAAAGAACGGCCTTCGTCAATGCAAGTCGTGACTAGAGTTTGCTGAAATATTAAATGTACGCTTTCAAAGAGAGCTAGACATAATCACTTATAACTCCGCCGGTTTTGCTAGTTTTCGTCCTTCCAAAGTGGCAAAAAGAATGAGAACTCCGGTCATGTCATATTTCTTGATCATGCAGATGATATCCTCCATATTGCTTGGCCTGGAAGTGTCCGGCCAATGTCTAAGCGACCAGCAATCTTTGCTGCTGCAGTTAAACATCCTACAAATTTTTAATCAAAATTAATTTTAACTATACTTCCCAAACACTCTTTAAGTATTAAAGGTGAATGACAAAAAATTCTTTCAATTGGGAAAAAAAGATGGGATTAATTTATGGATAGTCCTTGATTTCTTTTCTATTTTTTAGAATTGGTTCTTGTAGTCAATTTTGTCCTTTACATACTCTTTGAATTCAAAAAGCATCTCATAAATAATCCCTCTATTAAATTTTTAATTGATTTAGTTATTTTTGCCTCACAAAAAGTCCATATACTATATTCTCTATCTATAAGTAGTCCATATGTTGAAATTTGTACTACATTTAATCCCTAAACTAAAAAATATATTTGCCAAAATTAGTTACATTGGTACATAAATATATAAAAAACATTAAATATGTGAAATTAAACAAGATGTGTAGTCCTTAAACTTAAAAAAGGGAAAATTTGTTCCTTTGTTACATGTATTTGATCTCTTTTTTTTTTTTATCTATTTATTGAAATATATCAAATTTGATAATTTTCAGTTAGCATGTATTGCCCCCACCATATTAATAAATGTCCCAAAATTATTATTATACACCGTAGTAAAAAATATAAAAATTTATACTTTTTAAAATTGTTTTGTTTTGATTATTTTTAGAATTTTTTATTTGATTATTGTGTTTGTTGATTTGGTATTTTTGTGTATTCTGAGATTTTCCAACAATGAGGCCATCATAGTGCCACCGGTCTTGGCGGTTGTTAGTTGGTAATGGTGGTGGATGCTAGCGGATATTAGATAATGTTTGGTAACCACCCAATATACGCGGTGGGTATCGGATACCGGCCGGTAACCATAGTAAATACCCGATACTACTTGATTCTTTGAGGGTATAATTGGTTTTTTAAAATATTATTGATAATGTGACGTAATATTCCCTGCAACTTTTTTTTTATGTGGCATAACTAATCCAAACTTTGATTTTGTAACATATATGTAAAAAGCCCTTATTACATATTCTAAACTTTTCGCTACATTTCCACCCGACTGGTAAAATTTTGCTATATATATATATATATATATCTCTAATCTTCTCTTATTTTTATTCCGCCTAAAAGATATTATTTACCTTTTTTCAATAAAAACTATGGGCCAATGCCTTCATAAATAATTTTCTTAAAGAATGGAACTCAGGTTATGTGGCTAATGCTGATCACGATCAGGTGCTGAAAGGTCTTCGAAGAATTTTCCAAGTCTTCAAGGAATTTTCTCTGTCCAAAGCAAAGTAGATAAGCAGAAAAAAATGTCACAGAGGCGAAGACTTGACCTATGAGACGTTATTTCCATGCCTGCTTCGCTAGAAGGGACGTTTTGTTGAAAAAAGAATGGCTTTCATCAATGCAAGTCGCGACTAGACTAGAGTTTGCTGAAATATTAAATATACGCTTTCAAAGAGAGCTAAATATAATCACTTATAACTTCGTCGGTTTTGTTAATTTCCATGAGTGCTAGTTTTTGTCCTTCCAAAGTGGCAAAAAGAATGAGAACTCCAGTCATGTCATGTTTCTTGATCATACAGATGATATCCTCCATATTGCTTGGCTTGGAAGTGTCCGGCCAATGTCTAAGCGACCAGCAATCTTTGCTGCTACAGTTAAAGAAGAGCCTCGTTTTTCACACCGCTGCCTCCGATTTTGATCTTTTGGAATGGGATCCCAGCGCTGATTGTTGTACTTGGGATGGTGTGTCCTGCCATGAGGGACGTGTTATTGGTCTTGACCTCAGCAACAAGTCCATCGTCGGCGGACTTGACAACTCTAGTCTCTTCAATCTCCAATACTTGGAGAGCCTAGACCTGTCACTTAACGATTTCGGTACTCCGATTCCGCCGAGCTTCGGTACACTGGCAAACTTGAGGTATCTCAATTTGTCAAATGCAGGCTTTGTGGGGCAAATTCCGATGGATTTATCACGCTTGACTGGCTTGGTCAGTCTTGATTTGTCCACCTGGTACGGTCTAAGACTTGATTTACTTAAGCTTGAGAACCCAAATTTGTCCATGCTCATTCAGAATCTTGCCAATCTTGAAGAACTACTACTTGATGGTGTGAATATGTCAGCAAGTTCGAATAAATGGTGCCAGGCCTTGTCATCTTCATTGCCTAATTTGCGGGTGCTGAGCTTGTCCAGATGTTCTCTTTCTGGCCCTATTGATGACTCTTTTGCGAAGCTTCAGTCCCTGTCAACAATTCGCTTGGATGATAACAATTTATCTGCCCAGGTCCCTAAATTCCTTGCGAATTTCACAAATTTGACTTCTTTGCATCTCACAGTCTGCGAGCTGCATGGATTCTTTCCCCAAGAGATTTTCCAGGTACCAACACTGCAAATTATTGACATAACATACAATAGATTTCTTCGAGGTTCCTTGCCAGAATTTTCACAAAACAATTCTCTTCGGAGACTCAGTCTTGGCTATACAAGTTTCTCAGGGATATTGCCAACATCTGTCAATAATCTTACGAAATTGTCTAGTTTAGACCTTGCTGATTGCCAATTCAATGGAACACTTCCAAATTTTATGCTCTCTCAGCTTGTTTACTTGGATTTGTCGGCTAACAAATTTTCTGGTCCTATCCCGTCGTTTAGAACGGCCAGGAATCTGGTCGAAATAGTCCTTTCTGATAATGGTTTGACAGGTGCAATTACATTGGCTCATTGGGAAGGCCTTTTGAAGCTTGCTCGTGTTGGCTTGCGGAATAATTCTTTCCATGGGAGCATCCCCTCGTCTCTGCTTGCACTTCCATCCTTGGAGACGATTCAGCTTTCCCATAATGCATTCAACGGTCCACTTCCGGAGTTTCCAAAGCCGTCTTCTTCAATATTGAAAGCAATATATTTGAGCAGCAACAACTTAGAGGGGCCTATCCCAGTGTCTCTCTTTAAACTCAGAAAACTTACAGAGCTCTCGCTCTCTTTCAACAAGCTCAACGGCACCATACAACCACACATGATACAGGGGCTTGGTGGTCTTAGCAGCCTAGACCTTTCATACAATAACCTATCTATCAATGCAAGCTGGACGACTTGGTCTTTCTTCCCCAAGTATATTTACAGGTTAAGTCTCGCTTCTTGCAAACTCACAAAATTCCCTAACCTAAAGAACCTGTCAAATCTAGTCTCTTTGGACCTTTCAGACAATCAAATACATGGGGAGGTACCTAATTGGATTTGGGAAATCGGAAATGGATCTCTTTTTCATTTGAATCTTTCACTTAATTACTTGGTGGGAATACAAGAACCTTATGCTCCTCCTAGCAGTCTCAATACACTCGACCTGCACTTGAACCAGATCCATGGGAAGATCCCCGTTCTACGCCCACCAGCTAACTATATAGATTTGTCTGGCAATTATTTTGATTCTTCCATTCCAGCTGACATAGGCAATAACCTTTTTCTAACTATTTTCCTCTCCCTTTCGGACAATGGACTTACAGGAATTATACCCAAGTCCATGTGCAATGCCATGAACATCTATGTACTTGATTTGTCTGACAACAGTTTAAGTGGCATAATACCATCATGTATGTCTGAACTGACTCAGACTCTTGGGGTATTAAATCTTAGGGGTAACGACTTAAGTGGCCCAATTCCTGGTAATTTTTCACATTATTGTGTACTACAGACCCTAGATCTCAACGAAAATTCTATGGAAGGGAAAATTCCTAAGTCTCTTGCCCGTTGCAATGAGTTAGAGATTTTGGACTTTGGCAATAATAACCTGAATGGTGAATTCCCCTGCTTCTTGAAGACCATATCCACATTGCGTGTTCTTGTTCTGCGATCCAATAGATTTCAGGGAAGCATTGGCTGTTCCAGAGTCAATGAAACCTGGGAAACGCTTCAAATAATTGATCTATCTCACAACAATTTCAGTGGCACCTTACCGGCACGTAGCTTAGCACAATGGAATGGAATGAAGATAGATGAAAAAGATTCTGGCAAGTCAAAGCTCGACCCTCTACAATTCAAGATTCTAGAGTTCTCCCCACTTTATTATCGGAGTTCTGTAACACTTACCAGCAAAGGACTCGAATCGAGGTTGATGAAGATCCTAACAATATACACTTCAATCGACTTCTCAAGCAACAACTTCCATGGGGCAATACCAGAAGAAATTGGAGCATTGACATTGCTCTATATTCTCAATTTTTCAAATAACGCATTCTCAGGCCCAATCCCATCAGCCTTGAGTAAGTTGCAATGCCTCGAGTCTTTGGACTTATCAAGGAACAGGCTTAGTGGTGCAATTCCGACGTCGCTTGCAAACCTCAACTTCCTCTCGTATCTGAACCTCTCGTTCAATGAACTAGTCGGAAGAGTCCCGTCCGGTAGTCAATTTCAAACGTTTTCTAATGATTCTTTCATGGGCAATGAAGGATTATGTGGGTATCCTTTGACGAACTGCACAGACGAAGAGATATTGGATCCACCAAAACATGACAGTGACAAATCAGAGAGGAAAATTGATTGGAATTTGTTGAGTGCTGAGATGGGATTCGTTGTCGGGCTTGGGATTGTTGTTGGACCACTCTTGTTTTGCAAAAGATGGAGAAGACTGTATTTTGAAACCGTGGAGGACGTTGCTTTTAAGTTGTTACCTCTATGCATGACAAGGAAGTTGTTGCAATGGACGGTTTCTCGTTAAAGACCATGTATCAGGTAAGCTATACCTCTAGTTATAGTTTGGAGAATATGATGTACCAAAAAATTTAGTTGAACACAAATTTTAAATATTAGATTATGTGTTTAGATTAGAAAGTAATTTTCATTAAAATTTGAAGCCGAACACTTTTAGTGCGTGTGTGTACATGTGCGTAAAAAAGTTACTTAACTATGAGTGTTTGATAATAATATACTTTTACTTTACATTGTAATCTATGAAAGCTTTACCCAATGAATAGATTAAATTTACAAGTCTAAACTGTTTTGCCAAACACAAGATAAGAGTCTGCATGGAAACCATGATTTGAAACAACAAAATAGGATCTAAACCAACTTTACTACATTATTTTTTCTTACAAAAATTAAATTATTATAATGTTTTTTTCAATCCAAGCCTTTAATCCCAATCATGTTTTCAAAAGCTATCAACATTATTTTTTTTTGTTATACTAACAATCCGTTTGGTTTGTAGTTTTGAACCATAGTTAGAACTATTTCCTATAGTATTTTTTCTCGCAAAAATTCTTAAATTTTCCTTCAAACTTTTGTTTAAACCTATAAACTAAACGACGCCAAGTGAAACTGAATTGACATTTATGTGCTTTAGTTTACAGCTAAAACGACCACTTTTAGCATTTTTCCTCCTGAATTTCTCTCATTTGAATTAAACACTTTTGTTTCCCCACTCCCTTCATCTGAACTCTCACCTATCTCTTTGTCTCCGATACTTGAAGAGCAGCACCTCTTTTTTCTTTTTTTCTTTTTCCTTTCAAGTTAAAAGGGAGAAATTCAAAGAATGTTTCACTGGTGTTTCTAAGCGCATCAATTGATCATATTTAACTTGTGAGTATCGTTTACGTTAACGAAACAATTATCATTTTTTTATATTGCAATTATGGTAATTATCAGCATTAACTTCGTTATGACCCGCATAATAACTGTGATTCTAATCAAAATTTCATGTGTTCTAAAGTTTTATGTACTTATTTTCATTTGGGAGGTGTTTGGCAAAATGATTGAACTTAAAAATTGAGTTTAAGCACTGTATCATATAACATATAAGAACTTTACATTATAATATACTGTTCCATACGTAACAAACACTAATGATTAACAAAGGAATAAAACTTCAGTATTTGTTTTCGTTGTTCTCTAAAGATTGTAATTACTTTAAGATCTATGAAGTGAGAGAATTCCATTGATCCCTTATTTCAAACAATTATAAATAATTATTGTTACGACACAAATAAAGATTGTAATAACAACTATTAATAATTAGAGAATTTTTATAGTAAAAACCTCTATCGATGGTGTATATTTTAAAACCATTAAATCTGATCAAAATTATTTTTTGTGTAGATCTAAGAACTGAATAACATATATTCACTAGAGATATTTTTTTATTCCCACCACCACAAGAACAATTTCCTAATAATTATTATAGTGACTGAAACTTTTTATGTGTTCCTAATTGTATAAGAATAATTGGATGCTTATTCAACAAATAAATTGGGGGTACGCGTATTGATCAAACATAATGGACGTTGTGAGCAGGTGCACAAATATCTTGGTTGTAAACTAGAATGAACCTAATGGCATGTCGATGATTCACCAAATCATAGAAGTTTATCCTTTCGCATCTTTTTTTTTTTGTTTTTTTTTTTGGTTTCCTAAATATCCACTGCACTAGTTTCCTCTCTTCAATTATTCCAAGTGTTTGTTTATTACCTATCTATTAGTCTCATGTTAGCTATAACTATATATAGAAGAGACAATGCTCTTCACTGTTTTCAATCAAAATGACACGGTTTTGGTTGAAGAAGGCATGAATTGTTGCTTCTATCTTACTTTCTTTTCCTTTCTTTTTTTTTTTAGGCGAAACTTCATTTAAACTAATAATAATAGTACAAACTGTAACAACCTAAAATTTTAATGCATTGAAAATGCATTAAATTAAGGATTATATTAAGAAGAAAAATGTGATTTAAGGAAAAATACTGTATAATAATATGAAAATTATACGATATTAGAATAATACAGTGTAATAAAAATACACTGATGAAATTACGCAGTATGCAAATTGCACTGTATAAACAATGCAGTGTAAGAATTAGACTGTTTAAGGTCACGCAGTGCAGAATTAGACTGCGTAGACCACAAAATTTTTATAAAAGTAAAGAGAGAGAAAAAGAAAAAAAAGGGAAAATTTGAGAAAAAATAAGCTCTCTCTCTCTACTTTCTCTCTCTACATTTCCTCTCTCTCCTCAAAATCAGTCGAAGATTTCGACCTTCGTTTTCGACACCTCCCACGCCATTGGAAAGCTCTCGACGAGCTGAGCTCAACGGTGTGTCGTGCCACCCAAAAGGCTGCTAGAGGAGGCCACACGCGCCGCCCAAAGTGGCGGTGAAACCCATTTCTTTCCGACGAGATATCTTCGCCGTCCGTCGTCCGATAGACGTGATTCTTGTTCCTACACGTTCACCATGATGAGAGGAACAAAACCCACCCTTGGTTGCACCTCAACAGCGCAGGATTGCTCCACCCATGAACCACCGTCGCGCGCCACTATGGTGATGTCGGAACCATCGCTCCACGCGATGTTGAGGAGCCCAACCATGGGGGAAACACTCAGAGGAGGATGGGTAACAAAAGCCCTAAGCCAATTTTGGGTTTCCATCGCCGGAAAGCGATGATCGGAGTCTCCATTTTTGCCATTAATATCGAGCTTCGACCTGCTATGATAGAGGAGGAATTAGGCAAAATTGACACATCCATTGGCCTCAAAAGGGTCGATTTAGGGGGGTAGGCTCCAGCCCAGCTGTCAACAGAGTCCGGTCAACGCCGGTCAACGATCAACGGTCGGTCAACGGTGACTTTGAAGTTTTGTGATCCGGACCTCCGATCGACGATTCGAGACCGCCTCCCGACTCCTTTCAATGCTTTGAACGCAATGGTGACCTCCATTCAAGCTAATTCCACTCCGATGAAAATCGTTTGGTACCGACTACACACGGATCGAGGCAATTCAAACTGCATTATCGGAGTCCAGAATGACATGTTCAAGAATGTATGATCTCCAGGAAGCATTCCTAGCTATTCATGGTTGCTCAAAGAGTACTACAAAGGATGCTTCACATACTGTAGATACAGCTAGGTACAACCGGACCTGCTTAGCTCGGAGTCCAAGTAAGTAGCAATCTCGTTTACAGTATAAATCATTTAAAGTAAATTGTTATAGATGCCAAGTTTTGAGGATTTAAATTTCAGTTAAGGAATGAATGAAGGAAAATAAGACCAAGGGCAAAATGTTCATTTTATGAAAAATGATCAAAATGGACCCGAAACGCCCGATGTCGAGAAATGTTTCTTAGTGATAAATTTTTCATATTATGTATGTAAGGGAATGTTAAAGTTAAGTAATGAGTTTGGTTATGTCACGAAATGGACAAAAAACCCGCTAAGGGTAAAATCGTCATTTTTATGAAAATGGCTAGAACGGAGCCGGACACTCCAATTTAGCATAACGTTCTTAGACGAAAAATATTCCGTAATATGTCAAGTAATGTAACCGTCATGGGTAATGATAGATTTAACAAGGAATATTCAATGTTTACGTTTTATTATCAATCGAGTGGATTGATAAAAAGGAAGTTAATTAACAAGTCGACTGTCGTATGATCAGGACACAAAAGCCGACTAACGAAAGGAGAAAGGAATGAGATAGAAACGGAATAGAGAACTCTAGTGCTATAGACAGGTAAGTTCAGACCTCACCTACAGCATGAACTAAATAGTTTTCAAATGCTTATATATGTATGTTTGCAAATGAGTTTACAACTATTATGCAAGTTTCTTTTAAAGTATGTTTGGATGTATTATGCAAAAGGTTTTAAAGATTTAAAGAGAGATTTGCAAAGAATTTGCCAGTATTATGTTTAAAGTCTATTTGCATGTGGATATGCATAATGCTTTCTAAAGTACAAGTTATGATTTTTAAGGTATTTAAAGTATGTTTTGCATTTCATTAATGCATAATGTTTTACAATTTAAGTTATAAGTTTTATGATGCATTTGTTATGCATCAAGTTACATTTGTTTTACAATAAGTTTCAAAGTAAAAATTATAATTTGCAAAAGGTGATTGCGATATATGTTGCATTTGTTATGCCATAAGCCTTAGAATACAAGTTATGACTTGTAGAATATGTCTGCATTATAAGTTGCATTTTGCCATGCAATAAGTTGCACTTATTATGCAATAAATTTTACAGTATAAGTATAAATTGCAAGTGTGTTTGCATATGATGTGACTGCATTTGACATGCTCACTAAAGATAATGAGAGGGTAATGAAAAGATAAAGGGAAAGTGTTGTACCAGCCTCTGTGTTATGAGGTAATGAAAGTAAAGTTAAAGTTTGACCTCCAAAGTGTGAGTTACATGACCACGTGATCGATGGTCTCAAGTCTTCTGCAAGGGAAGTATCATGTTTATGATCTCATGATTAATAAGTTGGGACGAACACTAAAGTAAGGTAAGAAAAGTGAAAGTAAGATAAGGACAGTGAAGGAACAAAAATAGTAAGTTAAAGTAAGAAAAGAGTGTTCATAAAATGCTCATAATTGAAAGTTCATAATCGAGCATAAATGGAATCATGCATCTTGACTCTGCTTGAATTCCTATTTATAAGATATTTATATGTTATGTTATGAAAAACATTTTGAGAAATGCTTTACGTTAAACGTTTATGAAAAACGTATTTATGTTTATGAAAAACATTCTAAAGAATGTTTTGTATTAATTGTTTATGAAAAGATTTTTATGGCTATAAGAAATGGTTTACAAAGGATGCTTTATGAAATGCATTCTAAGGATCGACGTTAAATGTTTTAAGAAAACATTTATGAGAAATGTTTTATAAATGTTTCAAACGTGTTATGAAAGCGTTTATGAGGAACGTTTTAGAAATGTTTTATGAAAAAAGGCATAAGAAGTACTTTTATCAAAAATGTTTCAAAGAAAGGTTTTTATGAGAAAAGTTTTAAAGTATGTTTAAACGCTTTGTGAGTTTATGTTTGAACTTACTGAGCGTAAGCTCATAAAAAAGTTTTTCATGCTGTAGGTAATTTATGGGTAACCAGTAGGACCCGTTAGAAGAGTTGGGTGCAGCGGAAAGGCTGCGAAAATGTGAGAATGGATACCACTACAGTTTGCTTCCGTGACACAAAGAAAAGGTTTTACACTATTTAATGTAGTGTTTTCAAGGTTTTTAATAAAATTAGAGTTTTAAGAGATGTTTTCAAAGTTTTAAGATACATTATACTAAATGTGTTATGAAATCATGAAGTGATGTTTTAAGCTATATTTTAATAAATGTTTCTTAGTAGTTTTAAGAAATGATTTGAAATGGTTTAAAAGGCAAAAGTTGAGCAGAGTCTCAACTTCATTGGCGACGAAGGTCGCAATAGTTTCTAAGTACCTTTTAAACTATGTTTAAAGAAGAATTTTTTGTAATTCAGTATTTTCTTACTTAGTAAGTAAGATTACTGTTCAAGTAATGATGTTTTATGAAAGTTAAGTGATAGCCGAAAAGGCGGGCCGTCACACAAACAAAGCCAAATATGTTGTCCATTAAGGACAAAATTTATCCCCGACTATGTAACAATCCTACCTATATAGCTGTTATTTAACTACATAATTTTAATCTTAAACATGCTTTAATATTAAGTACTTAAATTGTGGAATAATTTTTTTTCTAAAATGAAATCTTGAAATAATTTCTTAAATTATTTTTTTAAACAAATAACAGTAACATAATAATAATTATTACGTAATTATTACATTTTTAACATGATAATAATTATCATTTGTTGAAATAAACAAATCTAAAGAAATAATAACTATTGCTTAAAACATACTTTTATAAATCTAATAAAATAATAATTTCTTGAACGTGATCGTAAACTTTTCTTTTAAACATAAAGATAATTATTTAAAAAATATTTCTCTTAAAACATTTCTTAATTTAGATGAAAATATTTCTAAAACAATTTTAAATTAAACACTTTTACAAATTCCTATTTTAAATGCTTTTTAAATCCTTCCTAAAATTATTGTTGTATTTTTCTTATTGTTTATTATCTTAAAACTAACACTTTGATTTCTTAAAAATTATTCTTTTTAAACTTAACACAACAATAATTTCCTATAATTTATTCTCTTGAATTTAACATATTAGTTTCTTAAAGCATGTTCTATTAAACTTTCATAATAATAAATTCATAAAACATATTCACTAAAATCCTTTCTTAATTTAACGTGAAACTTCTATAAACATTTCTAATTCTAAATAATTTATAAGTTTTTACTTGAAAATTTTTGTGTATTTGTTGCATTTTCTGTTGTAATATTTTGTATCTTATAATTCTCTAAACCAAGGTTGTATAATTACCACCTCGGTTTTTAAGACATAATTATGTAATTTCATTTACTTATTTATGCGTACATAATTTTGTAAAATAAAAATGTGCATAATTTCTTGAACTAAAAGTGTGAAAATATTGCAATTGCGTAGCGGTATCCATTCCCAACTTCACCATTCGTTTGTCGCTCATCACTGCTCATCTAGTGCTGCTGACAAATTTTATTACCTACAACATGAATATAATTGAATTATTTACACCATAAACAAAGGAATACAAAAATTTTTAACACCATAAATTTGACATTTACTACAAATATTTTCAAAACCTACTTTTACTACAATTACTTTTGAAAAGCAACATTTTCTAAAATTTTCCATAAAATAAGTTGCTTTTGGTTTATTTAACCTAGTTGCTTTGGACGCGTTTGAGTAGGCAAATAGGTTAGACTTTTAGTTTTTACAAGTACTTTTGGAACGAGCGACCTCTTTAGTATTTATGGAAAAGCCTTTTTATTTACCTTTTTAACCATTATACTTTCGCCATTAATATTACACTATTTTTTATAATTAATAGGAGTTTTTAACTTATTTAATCAAATAAGTTAAAAGTTGTTAAATCAAAATATATTTTTCCATACGTTATCTAAATATTTATTAAAAATTTTAATTTATGCTTTTCTTGTTTTTTTTTAAAGAGTAAAAGGCACAAACTTTTCCTAATGAGCCCTACACACATTCTTTCTTTGAATTCATTCAAACAAAACGGCGTGAGAAATTTATTTCCATGTAAAATGTTTTTTTATTGGTTTGGTTAAAAAAAAAAACTATTTACTACAGCAAAATGAATGGTGAAGAGTGTTGGAAAAATAATACACAACGAAATTTTTAAAAATTTTAAATCAGAGTATTTTTCAAAACACAAGTTTGACATGCCATATGTATAAATTAACCTGATCTTACTGACCTTGTATTCGTCGAAAAGCTCCCGAAATCTGTGTAGAGAAGTAACGTTCCAGAAGAGCCTCAACCAACTGGTCTTCTTTGTTATTCTTTATCCACGATCGAAGTGAGTGTGGGCTCACACGTATAGTTCTTCCTCAAGGTGACTCTCCTTCCAACCAATTGAGAGAACCCAAAGCTAGTATTCGTGATTTGTGAGCAAGAGCTCTCAAAGAGTTTCAGATTCTCACCAGCAGAGTTTCACTCTTAATCTCTCAATTGACCTAAATAACTCATTAGACTCACTCCTTATTTATAGAGGTTGGGTCTAGGGTCATTCCTTATCAGATAAGGTCTCAAAAATTTGAAACGGAATCAAATTCAGGTGAATATCGAATAAGATATGCGTAAAAACGCGTGATTTTTAATTCGCGCATAGGCAGGCCGAACTTGCCCCATCGGCAGGCCGAACTTTAAGATCGGCATGCCGAACTGCCGAAATAAAAATCACGCGAATCTTTTATTTTTCACCCGAGATTCTATAGGATAAAGCCTCAGTTTTAATTCAAATAACCCAATAGAGAAGTTATCTAATTAAAACAACTTTATCTAGATAATCTCTAGGATAATAAATAGATTCCTTATAATTCTACAAGTTTATCTTGATTTAATTTATCTGAAATTAAATTAACTGATAAACAGACAAGAATTATATGATCCCAATAATTCAACAAGTTTATCTTGATTTAATTTTGTCACAAAATTAATTCAACCGACAAACAGACATGAATTATTTGATTCTTCCAGATTTCAACCAATCTAATAAATCTGACATAAGTCACCAATTATTGTAAAAGCATGCCGTATCGTTACAGGATTTTATGAGCTAGGAAAGGAGACCAAATAGACCTATATAGTTCAAGCTCCCGATAATTGTGAAACCCAATATCCTAAATATACATTTCATAATTATCAACTCCAATGCTATTCCACTAAAAGCTTGGAGCTGCACTCTTAAACTCTATAGAATTACGAGGCCCGTATAGCTAAGTCTCCATGACATATCATAATGTATCGTATCCCTATAGGATTATCCATAATTGGCTTAAGGACAAGTTCTGTCTTACCTTCCCGATTATTTTTATCTTCCATTATCTCACCATCGGAAAACTTACCATCCAAAGATAGTATACCATTTGGTTGCACCTATGTATCCAAATGGTTGAGCGCTCCAGTTTTCTAATTATAGGATAACGCATATAAGAGGATATCACTACTCTTAAAGAGGAGATATGGATTCCATATCTATGAATAACAGGTCTACGTCATCAAGAATCATGCCTCCAACGTGCCGGCATGCATACCACTATTAAGATGTGGGTGTCACCCTTTGGTACATCAAAAGGCACAAGTCAAGACAACGGGCTTACTATTCATTTTAGGATTAAGATACAATACAAATGATTGTCTAAAGTGAATCGATTTGCCAAGACAGAATTATTAATTCAAATTAATTCACTTTATGTCCCGATCCAACACATCGTCACCTATGACAACTTGCCAATGTTTCTATTCACGGAGTCCACCTCCAATGGTCAAGACAAACCATCTCCCAATAGGAATATAGACAACATAACAATCTTTACATGAATAAAGCGCCCCAACTTTATTTCCTCGATTGCGGATCTTATACTTTTAAAACATCACCTTAAGAATCGTGTCTTCCGCATAATCTGTCCATCATATGCCCAATTCTTAAAGGTTGAGACTGACAGTCTCAGACTATTATTTGCTTATCATACATTTAACAAATATGAACGTAAAGAGGACAAGATTTGGTATATATAAATAATAAATTCTTTATTGATAAAAATGTCTCAAAAAACATAATACATTTTTACTTCTTAGGGCATACATGTCTAACAAAGGGTTGAACGAAAACAAATATTTTGCTCATCAATTGGATAAATAATTTTGGATGATGAAAAGTTTGAACCCTTTTATCTTGTACGCTATTCTCGTTGTCCTTAATGCTCTGTTTGCAAAAAAGGAAAAAAAATAAGAAGAAAGAGAAAACTATAAAGGAAAAAAATTATATAAAAAAATAATTTTCTATTTATTTGTTTGACATATTTAGATGGAAAGAAAATAATTTTATCTTCTTTTATTTAGTATTGCAAAAAAAAAAAAAAAAACAAAGGAATGAAAAAACTTTTATTAATACAATTACCATTTTGTCAAAATATTACAATTTCCCTAATTTGGCGTCCAAGTTTTTTTTGGAATTTGATAGAAAAGAAGGACAAATAGGTAACCTTACTTTTTTTGCATTGTTGTTAAACTTTTCTCTCACAAAATCTACTCATATTTGGAACGATAAATTTTACTGGGACCCACATGTCATTTCTTCCACCAACTTTTTCTTTTTATTTTAATTTTTTTTCTACCAAATACCCCATCATATCAATTTTCATCCCAAAATCCTTCCAATGTTTTCTTTCCCTCCACTTTTCACTCATACCAATCAAAGCATGAATCTCCCATTGTATGAACATCTTTGACCTTTTCGAAAATCCCGAAGGCTCTTCATCTAATTCCTTTTGGCTATGAACGTGTTTAGCTCTTGGTTAGAACTAACAACTAGTGTAAAGCAATCAATAGCTATAGTAAAAAAAAAAAATTACTAGAGTATAAAGCTTTCATATATTACAATATTTTTAACCAAAATTGATTCTAAGCATGCATACTTCCCAAACACCCTTTTAAGTATTAAAGGTGAGTGTCAAAAAATTGTTTAAATAGGAAAAAAAAAGATGGGATTAATTTATGGATAGCCCCTAATTTCTTTTCTTTTTTTAGAATTGGTTCTTGTAGTCAATTTTATCCTATAAATACTCCTTGAACTCAAAAAGCATCTCATAAATAATCCCTCTATTAAATTTTGAATTGATTTAGTTATTTTTACCTCACAAAAAGTCCATATACTATATTCTCTATCTATAAATAATCTATATGTTAAAATTTGTACTACATTTAATCCCTAAAATAAAAAATATATGCCAAAATTAATTACATTGATACATAAATATATAGAAAACATTAAATATATGAAATTATACAAGATATGTAGTCCTTAAACTTAAAAGAGAGAAAATTTGTTCCTTAGTTACACATATTTGATCTTTTTTTTAATCTATTTATTCAAATATATTAACTTTGATAATTTTCAGTAAGCAGGTATTTCCCCCACCATATTAATAAATGTCCCAAAATTATTATTATATACCATAATAAAAAATATAAAAATTTATACTTTTTAAAGTGGTTTTGATTTGATTATTTTTAGAATTTTTTTATTTGATTATTGTCTTTGTCGATTTGGTATTTTTTTAATATATATTTTAGATTTTCCAACAATGAAGGCCATCATAGTGCCGCCAATCTTGGCGGCTGTTAGCTGGTAATGGTGACGGATACTAGCGGATATTAGATATCGTTTGGTAACCACCCGGTATATGCGGTGGGTATTAAATACCAACCAGTAATCATAGTAGATATCAGATACTGCTTGATTCTTTAAGGGTATATTTGGTTTTTTAAAATATAGTATAATAATATGATGTGATATTTTTTGTAATTATTTTTTTATGTAGCATAAATTAATCCAAACTTTGATTTTGCAGCGTATATGTAAAGAACCCTTATTACACATTCTAAACTTTTTGCTGCATTTCCACCTGACTAGTAAAATTTTGCTATATATCTAATCTTATCTTATTTTTATTCCACCTAAAAAATATTATTTACCTCTTTTTCAAATAAAAACTATGAGCCAATGCCTTCATGAAGAATTTTCATACAGAATGGGGCCTCAGGTTATGTGGCTAATGCTGATCATGGACAAGTGCTGAAAAGTCTTCGAAGAATTTTCTAAGTCTTCAAGGAATTTTCTCTGTCTAAAGACAAGTAGATGAGTGGAAAAAAATATGTCACAGAGGCGAAGACTTGACCTATGAGACGTTATTTCCATGCCTGCTTCGCTAGAAGGGACGTTTTGTTGAAAAAAGAATGGCTTTCATCAATGCAAGTCGCGACTCCAGTTTGCTGAAATATTAAATATACGCTTTCAATGAGAGCTAAATATAATCACTTATAACTTCGTCGGTTTTGTTAATTTCC